>JABFQC010000352.1:0-29224 GCA_022817085.1 Psilanteris sp. ZL-2020
TCTTTAAATGATGTTTGAATGATTTTTTATAAATCTATAATTTCTTATTTCCGTGATCTATTAGGAATACGTCTATGAGAAATCTTCTTTTATCACTCGCATATCATTAAATTTTCACTCGGGATATCTTTATGTCCTGCATCTCGTTTCATTTTATATTCCGTATCCTTTTTTGTCCATATCTTTAACACTTTTTAAATTCGAGCATAATAAAGATTCAATGAATGCAATATCATTATGAAACATTGTATTCTGTATTTTTGTTTTTTTTATGATTTAAAGTCGAGTTTTTTTCCGAAGAAATAAAACTTGTGTTTTATAATGAACGGATATTAAATGTCCGCTTTATTTTAATTCAACATCATTAATGCTGAGTCGATGAATACGGAGACGATCGAATTAATAGGAAATGTATAAAACGTATAGTACACGAACGGGATAAAGTAAATGCTTAAATGGAATTTACAATTTTCTCATAAACACATTAGCCGTAGTAATTTATAAAATTTGTATGACGTAAGTTGTACGTAATGTTGACTTTATATAGATGTATTAAATTCGCCCGAATTAAATGTGCTGTCGCTGTCATTATTGTGCCAAAATAAACAGCATTAATCACTCCATTAACTTCCATAACAATTTAAAGTTTTCAACAATTACCATATCAAGGCAGAGGCAAAGCTTTTGTTGAGGAAAATATAACAATTATTTTAACATAAGTGAAATGAAATTGAGTATAATAACGGATAATTTCGTTGACGACCAATAGTTATTTTTAATGGTTGCAAGCTACGGTGAAGTCATACATCAAACTTCGTGAATTATTTTTCCATTCAACTGGCCTGATAAGGATCAGGTTTATTTAATATTCTAATAAGTTAATGGTAAAAAGTTTGGGGAAATTGATTATACGAGTTTAATGAAATTTTAATTCGTTACGAGGAGCTGAGAAAGTCTCTTAGTTAAACATCGATTTTGATTTCAAATGAAAGATATCTTTACTTTTAAGAGCCTTCTTCCAAGGTTAATCATAAGATGTCAATATAATTATGCGATGATTGTAAGTTTCGAAGATAATTTAACTAAATTCTGGCGTATTATTATTAAAATAATAATTTGAATTAAAAGACGTGAATTCTACGCATTGAAAAAAATGAAACATGGAAAATTACTGTTTGTAATACCAATTTGTGGTCATGTGATACAAATAGTCCAAATTTACTGTTTTTCAGTAATATATTCAGTAATTATCTGTGAAAATGTATTTTATTTTTTCTGTTAAAAACAGTAAATTTTAACGATTTGAATCATATGGCCCTAAATTTGTATTACACGGAGAAAAATAATCTTACCAAAATAGATAATAACATAACGAAACGTGAGCAAAAATATGAATAAACATTAGACGATATCATTGTTTTTATAATTTTTTTGATAATATTTGACATATTTTTAGAAGTTTCTAACTATAATTTATCATATTATTTACTTTTATCCCCAATTTTCCTACTGTTATTATCTAGTTAAGTAAAATAGATAAGATTTTCAGTGCATAAACAAATATGAAAATATTATTGTTTTGGTACATTTTTAGTATAATTTATAAGACAAACTGAAGGTTTTAACAGTGTAAAGTAAAATATCACTTTAAATGATATTCGCAAATCTTAACATGATTTTTGTTCATCATACATAACTCAAAACATAATTCATCACATGCAAAGTAGCTTCTTGTCGTCAATTCTGGATTAAATTCGTTATTGAATGATATCACAGAACAGAATAATTCAATCGTCCCCATCCCGTGCCCCAGAAATCAAAAGCGGTTAATGTTTGGATAGATAGCGGAAGTAAAACAGCATTCGAAATTCTTGGACCAGTTTAATTAACAAATATCAAACCAACGTCGAAACTGCCATGGAAATTCATACATGATTATCCACTCTGAGTTTGACTTCATTGAAAAACATCCAATTTCATTAGCGCGAACACATAACCAGACGTATATCTTTAATAAAAACTTTTGGAAACTGTTTAATAGTAAATTAATATTCCCCACGCAGACCTGAAAATAAATGTTCAATTTCCCTTTACCTTCAGAGAAATTGTTACATCGCATTTATCCTTCTTCCAGTGTACAACCAATTACCAACTAACAAGCTAACTTTGATAATTGCTCGAAGAATTAAATAAAGGAAATTGAATCTTCTTAAACTAATTATCAAACTCAAAGGCCGCTGACCAAATCCCACTGTAATTATGTACTTCTTGTCTTAAGTTTCTTTCAGTTTGTTTATAAATTACTTATTTATTTCTGCACAATTTGTGCATTGGTGAGTAAATAATAAATCTTGAGTAAAAAGGATTGAAATCAAGTATGTACTAACAAAGACAAAAAGAAAAAGTATATTAAATGTTATTTATAAAAAATATCAAATGTGTGACAATATTGTATCATTTTATTTTTAAAGAATACATCAAAATAGGTAAAAATTACTTTTTATTAATTTTGTTATACAATTTATATTTGTTAAAATATTTTATATTGATTGATCAAATTATTTGAAAACAAATAAATAAATTCTCTTATTTTTGTGAACTTAGAATCTGAAATTCGCAATTTCCTTCGACAAACAATATTAAAATGTATGTTAACATTTTGTTGAATTTCGATTAATCAAAGTCACTCCACAAAAGGCAGATCTATATTCACTATTTCGTTGGATTAAAAAAAAAGAATACAGTGTTTTTTAGTATGTGAAAAAATCATATTCGTTCAATTAAATTTCGTAAGTATTGTTTTGTAAAAAAAGCTTTTGATTTGATGGATGTTATTATTTAATTGCAAACTATAAAGTAAATTACATACTTTATGAACGAAGTTGCGAATTATGAAGAAGTGAAATATTCAAATTTTAATAATTTGAGTACATTTATAATTTCTGAAACGTTAAAGTTCGTAAGCATATTAAAATTTTGAAAATTTGTGAAACAATAATGAAATGCATTATACGCGGTAATTCAACTTAATGATATACGAACAGAAATGAATAATAGGTATTGGATTTGTGATTTACAAGTTGTTCAGTGATATCAATAAATTCGTTCAAGTGAACATAAAATTAAATATATATATATATATATATATATACACTGAGAAAAATTAAGTATATGAAAAATTACTATTTAAAATACTTATTTAGGTTTATAAGCAACAAACCATCAAATTTATTATTTTTAACAGTTTTATTTTCAGACAACGTAGTAAATTGTAGTGTAAAAAATTCTTTTTTAATTTGTCGCTTATAAACCTAAATTAATATTTTAAATAGTAATTTTTTATACTTAATTTTTTCAATGTAAAAATTCATATTAAGTCTACTTGCACAATTAAGTCTACTTGCGTTGTTTCAAACATTGTTTCAATCGAGTAAAAAAAAGACCGCTATTGTGGTCGATCACTGTAAAATTGGTTTATGGTAACAGAAACGTTGCTGAAATTGATACGCGCATTGTCACCCGCAAATTCGATGATAGCCTTCATTCAGGCCATGCAAGTTTTAAACCTAACCGAAGGTAAAACTTGTTTTGACTTTTGCTCTGAAACAGATGCTTACAGCGGAATTCGATAGAGCGTTTTATGACAGAACCGCTTGTGAGATCCGCAAAAGAGTTATCTGTGTTCGGAATCATGCCAATAAAGAGCACACATATAAAGATCTGCTTTACGATGGATATATTTCAGATTCTAAATAGGATAGGAATATTTGCAGTGCTTGCCAAGAATTGTAACATATAATTCTGATGTCTAGGTTTTTAAACAAATAAAATATGCAATTTCGTTGTTATTGGCCAATTATTTTTTATTTGAATATTAAATACGGATTTAACATTTAATTTTTTATTATAATAGTAATAATTGTATGTTTGTTATTGATTAAATCGGTATAATTTATCATTTTTATTGCTAAATACTTTTACATTTGTCTTTTATTATATTGGAATCGAAAAATGTTTTTATTTAGATTTAAGTTACATGGACGAAGTGTAAATCTGTACGTCGATTCGTCACTTGTTATGGTCAGAATCATATTTGCCGGTAGCTGCAGGGCATGGGTTTTATGATAAAATAAATTTATTCTGTAATTTAAAAAAAAATAAAATCTATTTTAGTCATTTTTTAGTTCATTTACAAAAAATAAACGAATACCTTACGGGTAATAACAATTGTTACATATACAATAATTAAAGATTTTACAACTTTATAATAAATTTATGAAATAATAGAACATTTATTTTGTTTAGCTTTGTAAAATAATGATTGATAATCGAAAACGTAATAAAAGTTTATTGTATTTATTTATATAAATATTGTATTAATCAAATGGTTTTGCATTATTAAGAATATAAAAAAAGAGAAAGATAATTATTCACAGATACTGAAAAATATGTTTAAACAAATTTTATTCCAATATTCTTATTATTTAATACAATAATTTTGTTACTACAAAATTAATTCGTGTTTCACTAGTCAAATTTTATTCTAGAAAATACATCAGCTTAATCTTTTTATTATATTTATTTTTAAACAATTTCATAATTGCTTTAACAACCATAAAATGTAAAATTAGCAATCAATATGTAATCATGAATGTTATCAGATTCAAAAATGACATTTAGATGATACATGATTATTGTATAATATTAATAATTATTTACATATGATAAAAATATTTTATCCATATTTTCATTTAATAAAATGTTTACATTAACAAATAAAATATGAATAAAAATATAATAAAAAACATCATAATGTATGAGCAAAATTTTAATAATTTTACAAATTTTATACTGCTAATTACTTACTATTTGCAATTCTCGTACGTCAGATTTACTTATATATGATATGTTAACAAAAAATGTATAAAGTATGATAAAACTAATTTTATGTAAAGTAACATCTAAGTATATAATTCCCACACTGTTTATAATTTAAAATTATATATACTATTTATATTATTTCTTTCAATAGATTGTGCAGTTGTACATATGACCCAGACGTTTACTTATTATGCTACGCACCGGTTATTAACGTTTACACTTGAATTATTAGCTATTTATTTGCGATTCGTAAACCGAAAGAAGAAGCGTTTGATAAATTGATTTTTGATGTTCGCCCGCGAGACAAATAAGACACATAAATCTCGGGAAACAAAAGTCGTCTTATCTCCAGGCTCGTTTCGCTTTTTTGGTATCTTTCTAATCTACTTTTTGTCTGTTTTAGCCGGGGACTGCTTCGAGCTAGGAAGACAATCTTACAACAACGGTGACTACTATCACACCGTACTATGGATGCAGGAGGCCATGGACCGACTGCAAGAAGAGCAAAATAAAACTACCACCTCGAAATCGGATATACTCGAGTACCTTGCCTTCTCCACTTATATGCAAGGTCAGAATCGATAAATATTACGTCGTTTTTCACGTAAATCACTCAGATAAAACGCAGCCACGTTATGCTTCGCGTGAATAATGGCACGAGTTGGATCAAAATGATGTCAGTATTGATGGGTATAAAAACATTACGATATATGTTCATTTAACCTATTTTTTAAATGATTTATAGAGACGCTTGGGTACAGAGTTACACTGACAAAAAGTTGTGGTTACGTCATTGCAACAAACCTATCATGAAAGCGTCTTAATTCGAGACACCGGTGTCTTAAATCCATGCAGAAATGCCTCGTATAAAGACAGCTATGACGTCTTAAATAATTTGACTATATTAAATTTCATTAAATTACTTAGCTGAAATTTAATTATAAATTATACTATATTTAATTAAGTTAACACATTAATTATGAAAGGGTTATATGAATTAAAAAATTTGGTATTTACAACAAATAAATACCCAGTTATACATTTTAATAGCTTATGATAATGAATATGTTAATTCGTTCTGAAAGATAGTTCTTCTACATCAATATATTCATAAACAACGATTTGGTTATTTATTAATGTCGCATTCGGAAAATAATAATATTTTTATTAATAAAGAACAGACAATGCTATTCTGATAAACGTGTCCTTTTTCAATAAAAAACATTGTTACTTTTCGAATGTGCCATAAGTGAATCAATTCATTATAATTTTGATGTTGAAAATTGAATGAATGAACTGTTTATATAATTTATATAAGGCAATTCCATGCCTTTCGATTTAAGAAACTTTTAACCAGTTTAACAACAAAAATCAACAAACAATCGGAAACGAAACTGTATTGATACAAATAAAAGAAATAATTGGTTCGTAAAGTTTTTGTAAGAACTTTAGTGGACAATTATTTGGCGTTATAGTACATAATTATTGAAATAGTAATATAATTTGGATGATAGCTCGCTGAATGAGAACTAAAGGAAATCACGCAATCGTTTCCAGTGGCTTTTATTTTAGAACCGGAACCGATTCAAGGCGTGACAAAAATAAAATAACGAGTAAAGACGGTTATGGCGACAACTCGGCCGGGACATTTGTTTAACGTATTTTGCGTCTTTAATGAACCCAATTTGAAGTTTAATTTGATAGTCCCGCGTCCGTCGGGGGCTTAACTTAAATTTATAAAAATGTTTCATTTCCTTAACTTCCGACGTAAAAGGACGAGAATAATACCCCGCGAAATAAGTAAAGATTTCGTAAACACAGTAGTTCCTCGTTTTGGTACAATGCGAATGCCGCGAGTTCATTCCAACAAGACAGAAAGGAGAGAATTCTATGGCCGTGTTAAAGGTAAATTATAAATCAACTTGTGCATCTTTCAGTCGCCGTGAGTTTGTGTAAATACCTCGTGGAATGGCGAGTGAAATTGGCGCTTTAACGTGGTGAAAAAGCGCCAAGAAATCTGTCTTAAATTTCATTAAGTTCAAAAAATAAAAATACAAAGAGTGAAAGAAGAAATGCAAGACAAACAGCGCTGAAAAAAAAAACAGAATAAAGGCGACCCATTCATAGTCTCAAGTTCATTACGTTAAACGGCACTTGAGGAATACAAGAAGTGTGGGTAACAACGAATGACAGTGAACCGAAGTATAGCGAATGGCGGGTGTAAATAAACACCATACATCTTAACAACAGTGAATCTTAACAACAAAAGAAAAAAGTATCTCATTCGTTAATTTATAATAATGATCGCATCCTTTAGGAATAATACTTCGAACGCGTAATTCAAATTTGTTTTATTTTGGCAACAAATTCACAAAGGTCACAGAAAACTTAAACACTTAACAAACAAAACAAAAATGACCTTGTAATAATAATATTTACTCGTAGTGTTTATAAATATGATGTGTTGTTTTGAAATGCGCAAGAACATTAATTCCTAACACCGTATTTCTGTGATGCTCGTTACATAATGAAAATTTGATTAAATGAATTTTCATGATACCTTAAACTTTTGATCACGAGGCATTCGCTCGGAGACTTTTTCCGCAGAAATTTATAATAAAAAGCATTCTTAAATTAGAATTTCAAGTTGATTACTAAAAGCAATATTGAAGAAATAGAAGTGCGTTTGAAATTGCATTAAGCGCGGGTCAAAGGAAAAGCCGTCAGACAATCTGCAGGAAGGGAAATGTCGGATGAAATAAAAGTCGAACAATTGTGTTTAAAGTAACACGAGATAAGTGGTTGAAAAGTGCATGACAAGGGAGGCGCGACAGACTTTCCGTTCGTGAGTCGAGTGGCAAGTTTATTCCGTTGGAAATTGGGTATTAATATGGCAAAGGTAAGCAAATCAAACAATTTAATTAATCCAAAGGAAGGTCAGTGCACGGAAATTACATAACCTACTCTCAAAAGGTCATGCGCCACATCAAAGTAGAAGGTTCAGCGCGTTGGAAGGCGCCACATAATCGAGATGCCGCAGTGCTGAAATAATTGTATCACGTAAACATTTTGTTGTCATAAGTCTGTTAACTTGCGGTATTCCAACGGGCTAATTTATTACTTCTCAGTGCGTAAATAACGTTCGTTGGTTTTCGCATTCGATAATTAATGGCGAGCACTCCGGTTCAAATTATATTTTCTGATACCAAATTATCCCTCTCATAATTACGAATAATCAATTTTCAAATTATTCGTTTTACTGACGCATATGTGTGTACAATTTCGTACCCGTTCTCGTCGGTACACGTATAAATTCTTCACCATAAAAAATGCAATCTAATTGTATGCATTGTCCCACATATAAATTACGTATCGTTTTAATAAATTGGGAAATGTTGTAGTGCATTTGTTATTATTATAAATTATACTTAAACTGTGTAATTTCTGATAATCTTGTGAAAAAAAAGTTCATAATAAATTAAATGTAACACGAGAGATAGTTATTTAATTAAGTTTGTTGCATTAATTGTTAGAAAATACATTTTAAATGATGATTATAATAAAGCAACAATCAGTGTTTAGTTAAAACTGCTTAATAACCGTTAGTACATATTGAACTACGAATAATTGAAGGGAAGTTAATAATTTAATTAATAATATGAAAAGTAAATTTCTCTAAAATGAAATAAAACTGATAAAAAGAAGTTATAACGGTGTTTAAACAGTGAATATCTTTTTATTCCATGTGTAAAGATTCGTATAAAAATAGTATTTTATAATTCATTTCCTACTTAATAGAGTAACTTCAACGAATTGCATTTAAAAAGTCTCTGCCATTGCGTTATAATTAAAATTCGAAATAGTCAGATTATTAAACGCTCAATAAGCAAATAAATTACAAATGAAGTAACACGCGTAAGAATTGGTCTTTTAAATTTGACAAATACTTTCTAAAATTAAACGTTAATGAAATTAATTATACCTCATTTGCGCTTCATCTAAATAAAACGGAATATATTACTCGAAATTTGTAAAATCTATAAATAAAATTAACAATGCAAAAATATCCATCCAATCTTAAATTATTATTGGTTTATAATTAAAACAAAATATATGTAATATACTAGGTCAACGATGAAAGTAAATTGAAATTTTATGTTATTTGAGTAATTATTTAAGAAATATATTATCTAGTGTATCTAATATATATTCTAATTTATATATTTAGAACTATTATCTTAAATAATATATTTTTTCCATTATGTCTATCATATTATAATTATAAAAAAAAAAATTGTAACAACATTATTAAATGTGCAATTAAATACAATATTACGTAATTCTACGTTCGAACGATTAAAAAATACCTTACTTTTCACCACTTTAGGAATATAATCGCTAATTAATCGATAAATCGATTCGTTCAATTTATGTCTATGTTCCGTTTAAGCTTGATTTAATCAACACGAAATTAAACGTTAAACAGATGGTTCGCGTTAATAAATATATGGAACATGAGTTGCCTAATATTAATTCACGTTAGTCTACGTGCAAAGTAACATTTAAATTATATTTTAGACGTAAAGATGGTTTTATTTTTATTATAGTTTCAATTACAGAACGTTGAAATACGTATCAAAATTATACGACGATGAACGGAAAAATGTAAAGTCAAGATTGAAATATCATTTCTTGATGTCAACAGGGAACGTGGTGCGGGCTTTGAGCATGACCAACGAACTTCTGGAATTGGTGCCCACCCATCAAAGAGCCCTTGGAAATCGCGCTTACTATCAGGAAGAAATTCAGAAGCGAGCTAATCAAGTTAAAAGAAAACGCGGCGAGGATGGCACGGACGATTCCGGCTTATTGGACAAAGTATACCTTCTTGAAATACCGTTCTTTTATCTCCCGACAGAACATATTTTTCGTGATAATCAATATCAAAGCGAATGCCCGTAAAACGACATACGCTTGGTTTCGCTTTCAATAGAATTATTTGTAAACATATCCGTTTGATGGATGATTGTTATTGTTTTGGATCATATTAAAAGACGACAAAGAATATATCAATGCATAAAATAAACAAAACAAAACTGACCTTCTCAAGATACATTTGTTTATTTCGTGTGTTTGTATATTTAGCATTCTTTGTGTGTATCAAAATATTGTAAATATTGACCCTTTGAAGGGCAAATATACATGTAAATAAATAAAAATGTCTAACAGTTTTGTCTTAGGAGTATTCTTTGCGATTTCATGTAGGTAATTAATGAAGGGTCTAAGTAGCCTTAATGGATTCTTTTTGGTGTCATTTCAGCCTTTCACGGTGGCGGAGAAAAAAATGAAAACTTTGAAGGAGATGACGGAACGCGAGAAATACGAAATGCTTTGTCGAGGCGAAATTTCGACGCCCGCGGAAATACAGAAGGATTTGAAATGTCGATATGTCGATCGCGGCATACCGTTTCTAAAAATAGCGCCTTTCAAAGAAGAAGAGGCTTATTTGGATCCGAGGATTGTTATTTATCACGACGTTATATATGACGAGGAAATTGAAACTATTAAAAGAATGGCCCAACCAAGGGTAAGCATCCTTTGAATTTTTCAGGTACAATACTTCTTCCGGCAAATTGAATAAGAGAGTAACTTTTTTAAGAAGAGAAATAGAAAAGTAACTAAAGAGCTTTTTTGTGAAAGCAAAAAGAATTTATTTTTTTAGTGCAAGATGCGTCGGGAGAAATGTTTCCTCAAGGAATACAATCAGGATTGTAATTTTAAAAAAGAGTGATTTCAATTGTGAATTTTAGCAGTCAGTTATCAAGTATTCAGTTGCATGATTTAATGATGGCGTACAATTAGTGTTTCACGTAGTTCAAGTGGATTAAAAATAAAAATATATTTAAATGTAGATTTAAATTAACGTCTGTGTATGATATAAATATCGAAAGGTATTATTTACGACCAATTTTACAGACCAATTATCTACTATATATTATAATAATTAAAAATAGTACACTGAGAAAATAAAACCGTAAGAGGAATTACGTACATCATTAGTCTTATAATTTGAATAGAAATCGACTTCAGCCAATGAGACAACGGGATTCAACTGGTTTAACCAATGAGAAGCATAAAAATGTTACAATGTAAATTGTATAATTTCATTTTCTCAGTGTAGATGTAACTAAGGGACATTGATGTGTACATCCTAATTTGTCCAAGTGATTGCGCTCTGAGATATAAATATTTTAAAATAATATCAAACAATTGAAAATTCAAAGGAAATTATTAAAAATTATTTAAATTTTCGATGTTGGTGCTTGTAAAATTGGTCTTTAAAATTGGTCTTAAATAATACCTTTCGAAAAATATATTATTTTATCATTATTATCATCTTGTATTTATGTACGTTTCTTAAACTTATATACGCAATGTAGTATGACTCTAATTTCAACGTACGTAAGTATTAAACGGAACAAAATCAATAAAATATTTCATATAAGCGAAATTATTCTTCGAAACATTTCGCAACTTGTCACCCCATCATTTTACCAATTCAAAATGATTTGAAGCCAAGACAGACGAGAAACCACCTACAGTTAACTTTGCATGAAAAAGTACTAAATTCTAAAAGAAGTGCACGGTATTTGAATAGAGTTAAACTTTTTACAGTCACATTTACGTGCAAAAGTAATACCAAAAGTTTTCGCGGCGTTCCTATAAATAATCGAATTTACCAAAAACGACTCCTTCCCGCCCCATTTTTATCCTCCCAAAAGTATTATTCCAAAACCAAAAGTAAATAATGACGGGCCATTCGCCAATACGATACAGAAAATAATTCCGCCGCGAAAACGGTCGCGGCTTTTAGCAAACGGTTAATCAAATTTTATTTTCGAGAACAATAAAAAAACGAGCGGAATTTGAAAGTCACAAGTAATATCGGGGAAAAAAAAAACTTTCGCTACGGCTTCCATCAGCTCGAAATATAAAACCGTACGGGAAAATTGCGTCCAATTTGTAGCGTCGATTTTGATTCGTGGAAAACCCGCTTCCTTTTTAATCCACTTTGGCTTTAATTTAAGTCAAACTGTATAACGTTCGTTGCGAGAAAGCACGGTAATAAAAAAGACGCAACATCAAAAGAATATCCACTTTGCCGCAAATAAAGAAATTTCACGCGAACGAACGCGTGACGCGAGCCTTACGCATTTTCAAAAGTGATTTTTTTTCTGCGCATTTTCAGTTCAAACGAGCGACCGTGCAGAATTACAAGACCGGCGAGTTAGAAATTGCAAATTATAGGATCAGCAAAAGCGCCTGGCTGCAAGAATACGAGCATAAACACGTCAAAGCTGTCAGCCGCCGGGTCGAACACATGACGAGCATGACCGTGGATACCGCCGAAGAACTTCAGGTTGTTAATTATGGTATCGGAGGTCATTACGAGCCGCATTTCGATTTCGCCAGAGTAAGTTCGTATTTGGATCTTCATTCTTCGACTAAACGCTACCTTTTCTTTCGGTTCTTTTATTTTGCTTCGTTCGTACGTTTCTGTTTCTGTTTCACACGCAACTTTTGTAAGTTTTGCAATTTTAATTTATTGTTATTCTGGTTGACATTAATATTTTCATTCTCGTTCAGTCACCTTTGTTTATTTCCATACAAAATTGTATGCTAAAACCGACTAACTTAGAACATATTCTTATTTGGTTTTATCTGATAGTCGTGGAATTAATTATTAATATTAAATGACGGATTTAAACAAAATGTTAATTTATTCCGTGAGAAAAGAACTAATGAGAAATTGTTGTAATCAATATTAAAGAGGCTGACGAAGGTATTACTTGAAATGTCTAAAATTGTTCATTTTTTTATTTTTACATAAAATGCGTTCGGATTATAATATCATATATAGGAACAGAAACGTTTCGCATGAACCTTTTTATTATTACGTTTTAATTCTGAAATAAAGAACGATAAGAGCCGATGAAATAAAATAATTCTTTTATTGGATACTTATATTCATTCGCGTTACAGTTGCATCAACTTTTATATAGTATTTCGGAGCAAAAATTCCATTAAATTATTATCTATTGATTGAATTTAATTAGAGATTATTAGTTAAGCCCTCCCTATTGCGTATATTGCTGATTGTAAATGCGAAGCGTTCGTTACTGGAGCATATTGTTAATTGAAATTAAATATAATTACTCAACAAAACGACAAAAAGGACGATTAAAACAAAAACGTATAATTCCTGGTTGAATTTTATGGAACGAATTTTATAAATTTATTTTGAGTAAAATTGCACATATATAACAAAATAATTATATTTATATATACATTTATATAATCTATTCTTTTTAACAAGGATACGTTTTATATTGTTATTGTTAAACAATATTTTATTCTAATGAACGTCAAATCAAATATTTTCTGCAACATACATATAATACATGTTTGTGAAGAAAAATCTTTGTCTTATTCAAATTCTATTTTATCATAAATGTCTATAATTTTTTTTTGATATTTTTGTTTAATGATTTATTTTTATTATGCGAATTATTATAATATCTATAAGAAACAGGTCAAATGAATGATTAAAAATAATTTATTGAACTGAATATAATCATTATATTGATAGCAATATATTAACGTATTAATAATAGATAACTAATTTTTTTTTTATTTACGATCCGAATGTATACTTATTTAATTAAAACAACTTTAAATATGTAATTTTGTAACAAACTAAAGATTTAATATTTGTAATTAACTACATAAAGCCCCATTTAAATCATACATATATTTATTTATTTAGCAAAAATTGTTGATCCTCTGCGAAACCGCTTCTGTTTCCAAACATTTTTCACCATTATTTGACCTTACCTTTATTTTTTATGTACCGAACCTTGCGGTTTGCTGTAAATAATTGACGACTCATTCGAATCGCGTTTACTTTTAAATTTTCCTCTCGCATGCAAGCTGCATCGAACGAAAAATATGCAATAACAAATTAGTAATAAATTGTAGCTGGAAACCACAACCGTGTATATTTCAAAATGATGAAATTTTTTGAAGTAAGCTTAAAATCGTTTATTAAATAATGAAATTGAAAAAATCCCGCCATAATATACACGTTATTACGCATCGCTTGTTTAATAACAGTTAAAAACAATTTGAACCAAATATACAACGAAAATTTCAAAAATTGACTAACCAAACTAGCATTTTTATAATTACGCTGTATTATGAAAATATACAATTGATATTTCTTTTAAATAAAGTGATTTTGGAATAACCTTCACCGCGAGAAATTTCTATACATTGAGAAATAAATTTCGAACATTAAGAGAAAAAGCATAATATTTACTATTTTTAAAAGTAATATATTATGATAAAGTAGTATTTTTTTTCTATTCTATTATTCTTTTTTCTTTTAAAAACAGTAAATATTATGCTTTTTCACTTATGGTTCCAAATTAAGGATACAAATAGTAATTTTTCATCATTTATTTCTCTTAATGTATACAAAATGTTCAATTTGTTCCAGTAATAAACAGGTGTTTTAAATGACACTTTCCGTATATGAATTGACGTATTTTCACAGCATGAACAAAAACGATAACGTCGGTGCATCTCAATCGCGATGTTAAACTACCGTTTTAAGTTTCGCCGCGCATTATGCGTCCTTGTTTATCTTGGCGTTACGATTCAAAGCGATAAATAACACAGCCAAATTGCTATTGTCTGCAAATTCGAATTTAAACAGAGCTAAGTGACAAAAATCCAATAATATTTCTGCGTTTCAGAGGTATGAAAAGAACGCTTTCAAAAGCCTCGGCACTGGAAATCGCATTGCCACGGTTCTATACTATGTAAGTATATAAAGTACATACATAAAGCCCGCAACAATATTTGAAATTTCGTTTTACTTGATTATGCTTTATTTTGTTCACTGCATTCAGTCTAATTCCCTAACAGTGAAAGGAACTCCCACCCCCGCGCTCATTCCTTCCATTCAGAAAATCGTACGGAAAAGAGATTTAAACCATTTTTGCTCGCGATTTTCTTGCTAAGATATTTTATTCGCAAACATTTGTCCCCGATGCGTTAACTTTTTTTTTCAATAAAAACCGTATAAAACTGTTTTAATCGAACGGAGATTGCGGAGCTCTTTACCCTCGCACGTTGCAAAAATGTTAACGCGACATACATGATCTCACATATAATATAACTTTGTTTCGGTATGCACGAATAATATTGGTACATCTTGGATACTTTTGTTCAAGTTTGTAAATTTTGTTTGACGACGCGCACCATTCGAAAACCCCACGTACGCATTGTTACATCTCTCGTACTCGAATGATTATTATTCATGCAATTTGTTTTGATACATATAACGGCTTTTCAAAAAGATACTAAACATAATTGAAGGAGTGTGTTCGGTTTATGTCAGAGCGTCGCATGCAAGTTTGTTTCGGCACATTTCAGTTTATAAACACATACGGAATAAACAATTTCATGTTAAGAAGGTCATTTTTGTTTTGCTTCGTTCGTTTGTTTTACGTGCGTATAAACATAAACACGCGATATAAACAAAGCCACGGCGGGGTCATTTTTATTTTGTTTCTATGGCTTGTTTACATTTTCCGTGACTTTTGTGATTCCGTTGCCAACATGTAATTGAGCCATCGAAGCATTAGAATCCGGGTTCGAAATAATATTTGCTGATACGATTGTGTATATATATAGGCATGCCATTGGTATACAGGCATTAGATATACACGAGTTAGATAAACGGGTATCCGGATAACATGTATATATATTTATTTCCGCGTATGAGCAATTAAAGTTGTGAATTAATTAAAATGTTTTTAATTGAATTCGTGATTTACTCGGTTGCGACACGCCAAATTAATTCCGAAATTAATGCAAAACTTTTTTCTAATTAGATGAGCGACGTGGAACAAGGTGGTGGAACGGTGTTCACAGCCATAAATATTGCACTCTGGCCTAAAAAGGGCAGTGCTGCTTTTTGGTATAATCTTAAGCCAAATGGTGAGGGAGATTTTAAGACGAGGCATGCGGCTTGCCCGGTACTTACAGGTTCAAAATGGGGTAAGTACACGTTACTTACTTACTTACTTACTTCTTTTCAGCTTTAAGTCACTCTCTCGATTTCATCGGCGCATAAAGTAAAAATACGAGAGAAAACATCCCCAATGATGGCTGCATCTTTCTTTATATAAAATACGTCTAACGCACGAAGAAAATTTATTAAACATTTTATAAATCTCGACTTTTTTTTCTTTTTCTCACAGTTTGCTAGAAAAAAATTTAATAAATTACACACTCAACCTTCGTGCATATACATTTAATTAATCCAAGATTTACAAGTTTTCCTTTCGCTAAAAGAAATGATTTCAAAACAAGCGTTGAAACGTAAAATAAATTTCGGAATACAAAAATCGCTAAACATTGACATTAATTAAAAATGACTCGGACAAATAATAGCATTGTTTAAAAACGAACCATTCGGCTATCAGTATTGCGCGACCATGGAAACGTATATAAATTTTGCCGATGCTTCAGACGAAACAAAAATACATAACATCTGGCAAGCGTCTAAATAAAATCCGGATGCGGACTGACTGTTGTCGGGGTATTATAATGCAGTTGTCAGATTACATCTTGATACAATTTCTACACATGCGAAGTCTGTAGCCGTAAGGATAACTTCTGAATTTAGTATCAAACTTAGTGCGCATAACTGATAGACCATGACACTGCATTAGCATATCAATTATATTAATATGCATTTACATAGATACATTAAACAAACTTTTCGACCAAATCCCCGTGATAGGATTTGCCAGAAATCCCTCATTACCGCGCACATTACTGTCAGCGCGGCGTGAATTTCCCGAGTCCGAAAATACCGCCTCCAAATTTATCGACGTTTAATTCAGCTTTTCGTATTACAGTTGCGAATAAATGGCTACACGAGAGGGGTCAAGAGTTCCTGCGACCGTGCACTCTGGAGAACCAGCCGGCTGACTCCGAGGACAGCGACGTCATATAAAAAGCCACGGCGCTTAATCTCGATTCGAGAAGAAAATTATCGGTCGAATCGGACCCTCGAATCGAGCATGCAAACGCCGGGAGATTTGGCCAGCGAATTTCTTCCTCGGCCTGACGCCATGTGATAAAGAAAAGGCCATTTTTTAACCCGAAGGGTGGAAAGGAAAAAAGAACTGTATTTCTCAAGTGGGATAAAGGTCGATAAGGTGCTCTTGAAACACCGGACGAACCGAAGGTTTCAAAAATTCGCTGCGAGAGGTAAAAGCGAGGCGAAGATTTCCGCGGGAGCAAAGCCGAGCTTTTTGGCACTAAAGTGGTCAATGATTTTCGGGTTTTGACAATTGCTGGTCGGAAAATGAACGTCGTTGCGCAGACATTTGTTCGACTAAATTCATTAGCAGATTGGTTAAAACGACGATTGAATGGTTTCGAAACAAGGGGCATTTTAATAATAGTAAGAGTAATAATAATAATAATAATGATGATGATGATGATGATAATGATATTCATTAAATATAAATTTATAACATACAAATTTGTTTTGTTATGGAGATATTATAAATTGTATTGGGTCAATGTTTGAAGAAGAAGAATATTTAAATTACGGAAATATAAATCACTTGCTCCAAATCAATTTTGATATTTGGTACTGATTATATTCTGATTTATGATAAGTAAACTTTGCGGTTTTTAATGCGTATTTTGGGTATGCATAGCTTTATGTTTAAATTTATAGTACTTATTAAATATTGCCGTTTTAAACAGCTTAGACCACGGTATACGTGTCTTGATGCATTCGCGTATGTTCTTTTTCATCATGTTCACATACATTTTTCTAACTTTCTTCTATTTTTAAGTCTCGCGTTTACGCACGGATTACTAATCCGTAATTTTAATAATTTTCTGTAAGCTGTAACTGATAAGTGAAGAAAGTGCAAAATATGAATTAAATTATTTTTTTTGTTAAATTCTATCGCCGGTTCGTGGAATCCGTCTTTTACCACGACTTACTCCAAGTTCTTTTTTTACAAGAAAAACTTTATATATCGATACCTCTCTTCTCGTTCTCTCAGTATTTTCAATACTATCCACAATTTATGAATAAAAACTTTTTAAAATAGGTCGAGGCAATATGAAGAACGTGCGCACTTTATCTCAAAGAAATAAAGCGAGTTTCAAGAATTTTCAAAGGGAATTTAAAGGATGGCATATTTCGATGCTAATCTTACGTTAATTTAGGGGAATTTATGTTTTACTGTTAAAATAAATATTGATCTTTTAAAAACTACAATTTTATAGATATGAAGATATCAGTTTATAGCATAAACAAGATTTTAAAATTTAACTAATAAATATTAATTCTAACGAACATATTTAAGTAAGTTAATATATAATATTAAATTTAATATGAATTAATTATTCAGTATTTTACTATATTTTTGTAAATTTGTTGAAAATAAAAATATGTTCTAATAGCTTATGAAAATATAAACACATATTGTATAAAGAAAAAATAATTTAATATCTACTTCTTCATAATTAACATATTTTAAACTTTATTAAAAAATACATTAAAAAAGTAATACATTATCATCAAGACAATATTATGAACTAAAATATTCATCGATTACTATATGTTTAACGATATATTATTGATTATATAAAATTACTAAAATGCTCCTATTTTCAATAAAACTACAATATAAAAATGTTCATGTAAACTACAAAGAAATGTTTTTTTAAATTACAAAAGGTGAATATCGCAATTTGTACTTTTAAATCACAGTAGTTTATATTTTTTTTCATTCTTCGTTGCATAATGTTAAGATTTATAAAATTTAAATCCAGTTCAAATTCATATTATGTGAAAAAAAATTATATGGAATTCATACAGCCATCGCAATATTATATTAATTTAATGAAATCCAAATTAAACATAAAAACGACTTATTGAACACGAATACCATTGAAGATAGTATTAAACGTACACACGGATACACACATATACACGGATAATTATCCTAAAACATCTAAATCCACTAAATTCAATAAAGAAATTGTAATTTTTATTTATTTTATTACACTGCAATTAAGGTATAACATAAATAAAACATTTCACCGCCATAATTTGGCACATTAAAAACGACTTTCAAATCTGCAATTTCAATGATTCATTGGAATAAAATGAAACTTAAATAACAATGCAGAATTTTACTCCAATAACACACAATTTTTATATTCATTAAATAATTCAAATTTGTAAATTTTCATAAATTGGAATCTTTCGACTCGTTAATTTGAACGAAACACAATTGCAATAATAATAATCTACTATTGGTAGTGGCAAATCAATTGACTGCTCGTTAAATAAAAATCAGACAACGCGATACATGTTTTGCGGATTTTTGAGATCAAATCGAGGGCTGTCCCGCAGTCCTTTGAATATTTATACGCAAATTTCTTTCCTTATGGATACACCGTTGTCGTCGAAACGACTCTTCCGGGCCATGAATATTTATGAGAATATTAAAAAGTCCGCGTATGTTTTTCTTGTAGTCGCAGCGTCATCATTTCGCCAGGAAGCTGTACATAAACCCTGCTTAGAGTATTAGAACCGAATACATGCGCCTTTCGTGTTCTTTCGGAAATAATCGCTTGGAGTGCAAAAAACCAACGCGCGTCTTATTTTGTTCGGCTAACTTTTGTAAGCTTCGGCGTTGGGACCGTTCTGAGCGCATGAAACATTTATTGCGCTGCGCATTTTAAAGCGCCTTTACGTCGAGCAAAGGTGTTTCGAAAATTGCGCCGACTTGAGAAAGACTACCGAATTATGACGGCGAAATAGTTTTGCGACAAATATCAAATGCATGGATTTTGACGGAATTTATGATTAATTGCATTTAATTGTAACAAGTGATCGACGAAATGATTGCCATATCGTGTTAAAGAGGTATATATGTACATTCAGCGATATTGTATAAGGAACTGTATATATCATGCGCACATCCGAATGCAGTTGTTTCGCATGAAAACAAGCAACGATTACAGTTGTTTTTTAGACTTTTTTGTCAATTCGGTTAATGCTAAGTGTTGAGTTCGTCGAATTAATTGATATTTAATTTGAAGGAAGGATTTACGATTATTCAATAGGTTATGCTGAGAGAAAGATTCGTTTAGCGGGCATTTATTTTAGAATAAAACTTATTTCTTTATTAAATTTAGAATATTATTAATTTTAGTGTAAAATCATATCTTAAAGTTATAGAAATAGTTTAAGTTCTTTTGTATGCTTAAGATATAATTTTGAACTTTTACCGAATTTATTAATAATAAATTTTACTTTGGAGTCTTATAATTATTGCACGAATAAATTGAATTAGTAATGATAATTAGATATTAATTATAGATTTACTGGCTTAATTGAATATATGACGGTTTTCATTGATTGTATGGAATGAGTGAAATTTGACGTGTGTTTTTATTAAAATGTAGAAAAACCGAAAAGTGGAAAACACAAATTTGTATTAAATTTTTATGGTACGACATTTCAACACATTTTGAATGATAAATGTACATCCTAGTACATGTGATATTCTGTTTTAAAAATATTAAAGAAACTAACTTGTACATGACAGTAATATATTTCTGAAATAATAGTAGACTATATAAGTATATAATTAGTTAACACATAAAAAACAGTATAAATAACTGAATTTAATAAATTAATTTAATAAGAATAAAAGAAAAATTATTACAAATACTGCAATTATATTTTTAAATATCAAATAATGCCATTACATAATAACTGTAATAAACAATCTTTATTTTATAAATGAAACTATCTTTGCAATTTAAAACTCTAATTTGACTTTAATTTACATATTGAAAATAATAACTCTGTTAAAGAAATATTGGAAAAGCATATTTTACATCATTTTAAAGATATATTTCTATAAACATTTTAATATCAAATATATCTATCACTATTAAAATACATATGTATACATGTAAAAGAAAATTAAAATGATTATAATAAAATATAATTTTGAAATTCGTTGATTATGACTGATGAATATAGTATATAGAAGTGATATTGTACAAGGAAATTGATCTTGACAAGTAAATAAATAATTGTATTATTAATAAATGCAAAACTTTTGATCAATTTAAAATAAAACACTTAATAAAACGTAAAATAATATAGAATATAAGCATTGCACACTTTGATTTGTATATTGTATATATTATTGTCGTATATATAGATTGCTGTTGCAATTGCAATTGTGTAAAAACTCTAATGGTTTTGTACAATTATACAAATGTAAATTTATTTACATTTTATTTGTCATTTTGAGTAATCAAATATTCATTCAAACTATTCATATTTTATAAACATATATTACTTTTAAATACATTTTCATCTCATTTGTAGTAAAAGATTTGATCCATTAAGCTTTTCTCTTAGCATCACAAATATATACTTGCTAATGTTTTTGCTTTTTAATAATTTATTTAAAACTGTAATTAATCTGTAAAACATAAATTAAAACATTAAACTTGACCATTATACCAATGTAAGTAAAAATTAACAAAATTATGATGTTTCTAAACACTCGAATGACAAATACTAAATCGCAGTAAAAATGTCTCTAAATATATATAATTCTTAACTTTTCGTAGTTGAAAAATTGCAACAGACTTGATTACACGTTTCAAATACTTAATATTTAAACATATAGATACATAGAAATTAAACCGCGTCAAATTTCGAATTTATATTAACATAATAACGTGTTAGAACGATTGCGTTCAGCGAGTGTTGTTAAACCAGATTTGTTGAAATGCAGTGTCAATGAAAAATCGTCGATAAAACCAGTGTACTGTTCTCAATACTTTCGTATTTTTCTATGCCGTTTTGTTGCTTGGATATTAGAATAATTGGGAACAAATTAATGGATGTGAGAGAAACATAGTATTGAAAAGTAGAGCTTTGATTGTAAGTAATAAATACGAGTTAAAACGAAGCGACGATGTTAAACCAAAGAAATTTCTCAGTGGTTTTCGATTCTATGTTTCTCCAGGGCATGCTTCGTTTTGTCGGCGATTTCTACCGCAGAAGATATTTATTAGAATTTAATGATATATTACTATTGTAAGGCGTAACAACGGTATTCAAAATAAATTTTCAGATAAATTGTGATATCATTATGTTTAAATAAGAAATTTTAATTTTAGTGGATACAATAATATCAAATCAAAATTATATTAATACAACAAAAAGATTATTTATTATATATATAATATTAATATATTATTTAATAATAATAATAAGTCATTTATTATAATGCAAAATTTTGCTAACAATATTATATTGATTTTTGAAACGTAAATAAATAATAAATATTAAAACGTCCATTATATATAAATTTATTAACCAACGTCATTGGATATATATATAAAATTCTATATTAATAACAAAAATTCAAAGAATGTATCAGTGAAAATCCTTATTCTTATTATAGAAACACAAAGAAACAGAAATACTATGTTGTTACGCCTTTGAAAAGCAACAATTTTGCGGATTTCTCAAGTACTTATATTTTCACCAGTTATTTTGACAATTCTTCAATTGAATAACGTTTGATAACGAGTATACATATTGTATGATAACCAGAAACTTAGAAGTATACCCGCAACGTAACTACGAGATAAGTTTCATAATATAACATTACTTTCAAAAAGAAAATACGGAGCAAAATTTGAATTCTCAAATTTACAAAACTTTATAAGAAAAAAGGAAATCGTATTATAATAAAACATGTTCATAATTTACATTAATTTTTTAATATAATGTACATATATATTATAAAAAATAGAAATATAATAATAAATTTGACTCATTGATTAAATTTGTCTTATTATTTATGAATACATAGAAATTACGGTTCAAATTGCATGTAATCTGCAAAGATTTATAAAATAAACTTAAAAATAACTCTATCAATAATAACACGTATATATACTATACTTCCAATTCTCTTTGTAATTTTAAATTACGATACATATTTTTATATTTGTGTGAATGTTTATTTATGGTAATATTTGTCATTATTCAATTTTATTTAATTAAGTTTTTTATTTCAATATATTGTTTAATATTAAAGGAATATAATTTAAATTAATAAGATTGTGAAATAAAATATAAAATACAGTCGTTTAATGATTATATTAAATAATATATGTAAATGATTTCCGTTAGATCGTAAGTGTGCTGCGTTAATATTTGAATGAATATATAATTGACATCAAGCATCTTCAGACCTCCAAACAGAAGCCACCTTCTTGTCACCCTCCCCCGACTCTCCGCAACTCCTGAATCGATCGTTGTAGAGTTAAAACGAATCTTGTCTAACAAGATCCTTTTGACACCTCACTTTGATCGTCGCACACGCACACCATCAAAGTCTTACCGCACCGACAGCCGCGTATAATTGGCACGACCTTGTTCTTATGCCTCTCAACATCAACTTTTTGCAAACACGTTTGATCTCTTCGACGTGGTGCTGCTTTATGGATTTCATATCACGTTTCTCGTGTCAAATAATTATAATTGATGCACATCATTTGTATGAAATCTAACCAAAATTTTTCATGGAGTAACTCAAACTGAATCAACTTCGTTTAAACAGTTACAAAAATGAAATTTCTTCATCCTAAGAAAGTTTATTTCGTCTAAATACAATGTAAATACGTTGAGTAAAATTCATATTTTGTACTATACATAATGAACCAACTACTGTTAAACTGTAAAACTACTTTTCTCATAAAAAATTTATTGCCTCGACTTCTAGTGTATATTAAATATGCATAAAATTTATTTTAATTCGAATACAAAATTTATATCTTATTTATTAAATATTTATTATTATTTATTAAATTATTTATGTTTTATTTATTATATATGTATATTTCAGAAGAATATAAAATTATGATTGATTGATTGCTTTATTCCATTCATATCTTACTGATTTCGTCTTATTGATTTTTAAGTTTGAAAAGCCAGTTTTCTGTACAAAGAAACTTTTAATGACAGGTCGTTCGCTGAGTGAACGAGCAAGCTCAACGAAATTACAATTGCGTTCCCATGAAAGCGTAGATATTCAAATCCCTGCGATGAATATGTGGAAAGTTGCACGAATTTCTAGCAACACGTCCAATCGTTCGACTCACATATTTGATAGCAGTGCTCTGACTTTTACCACAAACGCGCTCGGAAATGAATGCCTGTGTCTGATAAGCGAAACTTCGGCTTGCGCTTTAAATGAATGATGCCCGCTGGCCAAGCGTCGCTAAACAATCGACTACTGCTCTAGTTGCCTATCTGCGACAAGTATAGAATGAATTTACACACTTGATAAAATGGAATAAAGTGACTTTTCTTTCAATTCTAGATTAGACTGTTATAATTGAATAGTTTATCAGATCTGCTGGTTATTCGTCTTTTCCTTTGTGCCATTATTTATGTTCCTTAATTAATATATGGTATTTGTAGAAAAATGTTGATTTAAGTGAATATTTTAATGGAAATTTTAATTAAAAATTGAAACATACGTAATAAATTTAATGAAATTAAAGCAGTAGTATTTTGATGAGATATTATAAAATTTTGGTAGAAACTCTGTGTTGTTTGAGTGACTTCTGGATCATAAGATTTCAATTCTATTGTCTAAATATATAGCTTTTCAAAAAGTATGAATTGAGCAAAAATATAGTTCATAATAATTATTTCAAAATAAAATGAACAATTATAAAGATTCATATAATAATTACATTATACTTTTTTATAATATCAAAACTATGAAGTATAATATTATATATCATATTAAACATATAAACAAATAAATATATTATTTTATTTTATAAAAATTGTTATAAAATATATTTAAAAATAAATTTATTGTTAAGCGGAACTCATTTTGGCATTAGTCATAATTAGTATCATTGTGTATAACATTTTACTACTTTCTTGGCTATTATTAGTTAGCATGATCATAATTGTTACTTATCTAAAAATCAATTATAAAATATAAATTTAAACTATTGCAATCTTATCTTATAATATTATTTATTCAGTTGTAATGGCAGGCTAAGTATTGATTTTATGTTCAGTAATCGAGATTTACTATTATAAACCTATATATAAATCTTATGATTTATTATATAATTCCTAATTACTTATATACGTTACTTTAATTTCAAATACTAAATATATATTAATATTTTCTGTTTATATATATATTAATAATTGCTGTTTTAATTATTAATACAAAATAAATATATATCTTCTAATTTAATATTTTAAACTACCCTGATATCGCTTAAAAATAAAATACCAAGTTTTTAACGAGAAAAATGATACAGTTTGGAAAGCAATCAATTAATATTATACCTAATAAAACTCTTACAAATCTCATCTTTTAGAGTATTACGTGACTGAAATAATAAATAATACAGAAAGTTTTCCACATGACATGTATATCAATTATAAGTCTAGCAATTTATATTATTGTATATGTATACTATGATTGATTTCGAAAAATTTAATTCACTTAATCTAAATATATATATGTATTTTTGGTCTAATATGAATATAATTGCACTGCATTTTCACTCACAGTAATAATTTAAGAATTACTTTGAGTTAATAATAGTTCACGGTATATCAATTAAACATTTTTTGACATCAAGCTCAAAACTTCACAACAATAAATTTGGTGTTAAAACACTTTTCATTAACATGGCATTTATTGAAGAGTTATCGCCATTGTCATTTATTAAAGAATGGCGGAGAAAATATAAAATTTTTGTCTACTATTTTCTACGTATAAATTTTATACCAAATTAGGACAACTGAACTAGGATTTTATTTTGTGACGCAAAAATTTGCATTTATGCTCGTAACTAGGCGCCTACATAAAGCGTGTCCCTAAACTTGTCGTTAATCATATCTGTATATATATATATTTATCATCGAAAAATATATAATAATACATAATTAACATTTTAGTTATATACATATATGGCATAAGTGTAAATGTCAATTATTGCTGACCTCATTTAAAATTTGGTTGTATAATTTTACATTAACAAACCTGCGTTTAGAATGCCCGAAATTGGAGTATTACCAAAGTTGGGGATGTAATTAAAGGTGTAGAAAGGTTCCAATTAACCCAAACTCCGTATACTCCGTAATACATAGCAGCAAAGTTGGATACTCTGGATCGCACCTCCCCCCTTCTTTCTTACGGTTGTGATAAATTAGCAAAATAAAGGAAGATGTACAGTCGCTGTAACGAACTTTGACAGCATCTACGATTCGTGATGATAATATGATAATAAACATATTTATTTATTATATTACTGAAAAAGTTTCTTAGTGTAACCGTATAAATTCTATAATCGTGTATTCCTATTGGATGGGAAACGAGAAAGATATGATCGAAATATTTAGTTCTATTCCAAAAGTAGGCGTGGTCAAGATATCAGTAATACGAAATTTCAGGCATATATATATATATATATATGAAAATAAATGTTACCAGTCAGATTATTTTCCGTAGAAAGATTTTGAGTTTTAATATTTTCTACTTTGTGTATGTATTTCCATATATCTGAGAATTTGTCTATTCATTTTTTTGCCCATTTCATAATTTGTAAGTTTTTAATAATTATTAATTTTATTTAATATTATACAAATAAATGTTTATATAATAGGTGTAATATATAAAAGTTTGTCTTTTTTGTTATTTCTTTCGGTTTGTCGGTTTTTGACTTTAATTATATTCGAAATTTATGTTTGTTTCTATTACACTGAGAGAAAATTACAGTAAAACTGGTTACTACAAAAAATATATAGTTCTTGTTAATATATTAATATTATATCTATTATCACAACTATAAAATATGGTTAATATTAAAACTAACAGACATTTACAGTTGATACAACTAAAATTTCATTTTCATAAACCAAATGAAATCTGCTGTGTCAATTTCGGTTGTTGCAACCCTACAGTTGTTCTCTCGGTGTATATACATTATAATAATTATTAAAAATTACAGTGTGTTAAATAAAATTCCAAATTATAGTTTTTGTTTTTACTCTGGTATATTCTGTATTATTCAGTATATTCAGTATATTCCAGTATAGTCTATTATTACTCCAGTATAAATTAATTAACTCATTTAAGGAATATTTTAATCTTTATTTGAAATATTTAAAAAATTTTCAGTTACTTTACAACGAAATATTAATAATTATTTAGGGCTTATAACTTGGTTTGTAATTAAGCTATTAATCCTAATTTTATGTTATGTATTTAACATAACATTATATACTCTTAATGGTTTGGTATGATGTCAACATTTTACAGTTAATATTTTAAAAGCATTTTAGGCAACGTTGAAATATATTTTTTATTATTATTTTTCTATCAAAAAGTATTTTAAAATTAAAAACTTTTCTGTATAATTGTATACTTAAATTAACAGATATATATGTATATAGTTACACGATTGATAAAATATGGTTTGAGTTAAGTTTCGTGTTATTTCTTGTTCAACTCGTTTTTCTCAACGTCACGAACAGAAGGATATCAAACAGCCCATCTTAATATATTATCTGATATATTTATATAATTTTATTTTAATTTTGTATATATTTTAAAACATATTATATTTGAAAATGCAAATATATTATAATTATTTCATAATATAATATTTCCAATGTGACCGATTTTTCAAATATTAGACAATAATAGGATAAATATTTTGTTATAAAATAATTTCTTAATTCATAAAAAAGATGACGTCTTACTTATATTTTTGCATGCAATATATATTTTAACATTATCATAACTACACTGACAGAAAAAATATAGTAATCGTAGGATGGTTTGTTCTATAATTATATTTATTATTAATTATATTTATATTATTATTAATGTATATTTTTTAATATAATATAGTAATTGATATTGTATAAATAACAATGTCTACTATATATATATAAGAATAATATATAATTTATAATTTGTAAAATATAGTAAATTTTACTCTTTACTTTTTACTTTTTCAGTATAAATATGTGTAAAACTTTACAGATTTATAATATAAAAAACTTATTAAACATCGATCAATAATATTTTTTTTTCATAAATTTCACTGGATAAATGCATGTTTAAGTATTCATGAAAGAAATATATCAGAATAATATTTTATTATAATTCAGCTTAAAATATTATAATGATGTTTTATCTCTTTATATATAACATATTTAAAAAAAACATTGCCTGGTTTCAAATAATATAATTATTTTAAATGCATTTTAAATTGTGAAATTTTAATGATAAAACAGTTATTATTAAAAACCTGATAATTTCATAAGAAATTACATACAACGAGCAATTTTGAGACTTTTAAACTGCATCGTGTCAAGCACCTTGGTTTCGGTAGGAATTAAGTGCTTTGCACTTTTGAAGCCACTACTTATGAGTGCTCTTATACGAAAACGACTTATGCAAAATTGTTTCCCTGACAAAGATGAATCGATAATAATTAAAAGTTACGTACTTCGCTTAAATTCTTTAAAGTGTGGAAGTAAATTACGAATTATTATTAAATAATATAAGAAGAATGTTAACAAACATAATTTGTAATTCATTATTATTTTAGTATTAAAACCATGTTAAAATTATATAAAAAATCATAAAATAAAAAAATGTATGTTTAAATACATAATTATTTATTACTCAAAAAGGTAATGCATTATTTGAAGCTTAAACACGAAATACGTATATATAAAGATAAAAAATGTCATTATTTTATACAGAAAAGAATTTAAAATGTTTTTCTGTTAGCATTTTTCTAGTATACATATATACATACGTTGACACGTTAATTAAATTTTACTTTCAGAATGCAGTTTGCTTGACGTTGTTGGTATTTAATAATTATAAAATTTATTATAATTATTAGTTTATACAATATTTCAACACAGATTAGACAGTGTAAAAAGTTGAGTCATTTCAAATATGTTTAAAAGCGATGTATTCATCTGAAATTTATATCAGTACACGGAGAAAATTATTCGGTTAAAAATTACTATTATAGTGAGTATTGTGTTAATATAATAGTAAAAACAGTACAAAATATTAACTTATTAGTTTTTTTTTCAATTTCTGTAAGAAAAATTACT
>JABFQC010000353.1:0-29192 GCA_022817085.1 Psilanteris sp. ZL-2020
TTGTTTTCACACAATAATTTTATCAAATCAATTTTGTTGAATCGAACATATAATTGTGTTGAATAAAACAAATCTGCTATATGTATTGACAAAATAGATTTACAAAATAATTTTTGTTGAATCAACACTATTTTTTTCTGCGTGTAGAAATAGCCATTGGTATAAAATATAAATTTTTATATATAAGTAGTATATTTATATATTTAAAATTAAGTATTTTATTTTATAGAAAATCTACTTACCGTAAACGGTATCAATGTTACTCAATCCAACATCAATAAATTCATCTTTTTGATTTAATGTTGTAAAATCGACACCAGGAAAAACTTCTTGCACTTTTGGCGGTGGGTCCCTTTGATGTGGTGGAAATAATTCAGCGTAACCATGAACGTGGCAACTACAGCATGTTGGTACTTTGAATATATCCATGTGCAGGCCAAGCTTATTGTCCCATGTCAATAAACGATGATAATTATATACTTGCACACAAGAAGAACGGTAATTTTCTGAGATGAACGAACAACTGGCTTGTGGGGTACTGAATAAATATATTTTAGGCATTATATATCAATTAATAAAACTTAATAAAATATATGTTAGAAAAAAATATTGTACAAGTTTCCATCGTGCAATTAAAACTGAATTTATGTTTCGACAATATAAAATATTAATAGAATTTGAGTGTGCGTACTAGCATTTTAGTACACGGAAAGAAACATTGTATTAAAAATTACTAGCAAAATATTAAATGTGTGACACTAGTGTTCTATTTTTAAATTATACTTAAAAATTAGTAAGTATTGCACATATTTTAATCAAAATTGCTAAAGTTTTAGTAAAATTTACTAATATTTTAGTAAAAACTACTAACATTTTAGTAAAAATTGCTGAAGTTTTATGTATTATTTCAAAATACAACACTTCTGTCACACAATTGATTTTTTATGAGTAATTTTTAATACTTTTTTTTTCCGTGCATATATACGAAACATGACCTCACGCAAATAATTGGCAGATTATTTCCAATAATAAAAAATATACTATACTTATTGCCAAGTATAAAAAATAAGTGGCAGATAATTATTTTAATAGCAATATATACATATATAATAGTTCAAGAGTTAAATAATTTATAGCAATAATTGCTTTTTTTTATCTAATACAATTAATATATAATAAATGAATATTAATATGCAATCCTATTACACTCAGAAAAAGAGTTTAATTAATTCAACCAAAATGTTCTCTGCGTATACATATTTAATTATTCTAAGCAATATAAAATTTATTTTAACTGCAAATACGAATGATTTTATTAAGATAGAAATAATGTCAAACTTCTGTTCCGGTATGTTCTTTTAAATTCATACTTCATATATCGAAAATTCTAATCAATAATATAACAACGAAACAAATGATATTAAGAACGCTGATACTTGACTTTCAGATTTATTAAAGATAGCAATATTTTCACTTACGAACACTTTTCCAAACGCAACGTCTGAGTATGTTCGCCTGTATTAATAACGTATTTCCAGATTCCAGACTCGGCTCTTGCTACTTTAGGACGTTCGTATTTCACCTGGGACGGACATGTGAAACCTTCTTCAACGTTATCGTAAGTCGATTGAATATTCGCTTTTCTGTAAATATTTTATAATAAGATTAACTTTATTTACAGAACTAATTAATTTTTAAATTTTAAAATCATCTTACCTGCGAATTTCATTGCTCTCAAATCGTGATTCATATCGTGGATGATGTTTAGTTTCCTGTCTAAATCGTGGAAAACTTGTCACCGATATTTCATCACGTGTTGCTTCCGTTTCTTCCATTTTATAGTCAGTTAGTAGTGCTGATACCATCTCTTTATTACTCCGAATGCTTCGTAGTATAGCTTCACTGCAAATAACATAAAATGTAAGCAATCAAATTAATTTGTATATAATCTAATCATATTATTAATTTAGTTTTTTTTTCTCAAAACTTATCAAGGTTAAAATATATATTTACTGCGGATAATCAACTGCTTGCAAACAAACAGTTTTGGTAAAAAAAGTACAATCTTTTTCAGATGGAGGTGTCCTTTTATAATCCGTGGGTCTTCTGTGTGGTCTATTAGTTAACTGTGACGCATCTAAAATTATATCATAATATTTAAGAATCTTAATATTATTTTTGAACATTGATTCAACTTAAATATGACGTATTCTAATACGAATATTAAACTGTTATTAAAGTTTCCTATATTCAAATTAAATATGGTAAATTAAAATATTTTAATAAATAGTACTATAATAATATATTTAATATATAATTTCAACTGAAGCGTAAATAATTCAAAGAATAACCTGCAAAAACATTTCTTCTGTTTAAGGACGGTCTTCCTGCTGCAGGTTTGTATGAAATACGCCTTCGTGAGTTCGGTTTTATGTACCGTAGTTCTTGCGCCTGAAAATGAAAATCTACAATCTACAACATGCTTACGAGCTATTCTTATAAACCTTATCTCAAGAATTTACACTTAAATTTCTCTCAACGTGCTCTACTTCATACGAAGTATGGAAAGTCTTTCATTCTCATATGATTGCACATAATCATTCATTGATAAATCATTAGTAATAATTAAAAACGTCCGAAAATATTTTTAGTAAATAATTTTTAATAATATATATTTATATGAAAATATTTCAGAATAATTTAATAATTTAATTTTTATTCGTTGTTTAATATAATAGAATATAATAAAATTTAATAATAAAAATAATAATAATAATAATTATAATATAATATAATAATACTAATAATTATTCATAACTTCGCACATTAACATACTGAAAACTTAATAAACATATTTAATAATCGTTATTATGCATTAGATAATGAGAGGAAAAGTAACGATACCTCAGGTAGTTCTTCAATCGACTCGTCATCACTTTCTTCGTCAGTAATTTGTGCAATATCAGTGTTAATTGGTAACATTAATTCTTTACTGTCCTCATTAGTAGCGTTGTCAAAAATTAGCGTCGTTTCGTTATTCAACGCCGATGAGATCAAGGTCGTCGTAACATATTTTTCAGGCGACATGGTTCGAAAAACCGGTACCACTTCACTGATTTGTTCCCGTTTTTCTGGAATCTTCTTTACCTTAAAACACCGTTAATTAGTAATTTAATTATTAATTTACCCGGAAATAATTTAGCGAGTTCAAATTACTTACAACCATCTCATGTTCTTTTTCTGTCTTATTTCGGAAATGATTACTTTCTATCTTCAACGATGCCGATATTTTTTCATCTTGTTTGATTTCTTCGACACCAAAATTAATATCAGATAAACTATCATCTGCTTGAACGATTTTTGTGCTGACTAAATACACGAACTGAAACATGTGTGCTAAGTTTAATGAAATAATTTACGTGTATTTAATTGTAGACAGAAAGAATGATAAATGCGTGCGAAGAGAAAATAATAAATCTGTATTTAATTGTACACTAAATATGATAAATCATTATTTAGAAAATTACAGGACTAAATAGGAATCTTGATATACAAAGAAATTTTCTATTAGCCGCAGAAAAAGGAATGTGGAAAATTATATTATTCTACTTCAGAAAGTAAAAATAAGCTGTCATTATATATAAACTTCAAACTTAATTCATACTATAAAAATTAGTAATAGCTTTAACAATATAATACAATATATATTTTGATTTATAATGCATTTGTAATCTACTTAATATTATTTATTTATTTATAATCAAAGATGGTGATTATTAATTAATAATATCTTGCTAAAACAAATTCTCACATTCAATGCATATATTTACAGATGTAATTTTATTCATGGACCAAAACTTAATTTAAAAAATCGCAGTCATGGTACTGACTGGACAGTTCTTGGAATTTGAATACAGTTATACCCTTTATAATTGCAATTATAACATAAACTTAACCATTAGTAATACATTTTAGAATTTCGAATGAATTAAACCACTGATTAAATAGCGACAATTAATGTATATTATCTGCAAATACAATTATTTGCTGAAGTTTCTGTAAAATTAGCTGACAAAAAGTAATATCACTCACCAATTTACATTGAAAGCGTATATACACACATTTTATATACATGTGGGTTTAATATAAAAATGAAAATAATACTTAATATAAAATATATTTATAGATTTAATTCTGTAAATGAATATATAATTTTAATTATTGATTTGTTGAAGTATTCATTTTAACACCAATAAAATGAAAGTAAACTTGAAACGGTATTTTGATTAACTTTTCAATGAAGCCATTCAAAATGTCAGAAATATAACTTATATATACTTTCTTTTACATTTTATTGTTGATGTCTTCGTAAAAAAACTATATATTTATATAATGTAAATATATTTTCGTTAAGTTTAATAAATTTTATAAAACTTCTTAATTGTTATTAATTAATGTTACTTTTTATTTATTTACATAATATATATTGATTTTTAGTTTAAAGAAAATATGTATAGTTACTATACATAATTACAAATATACTAATGTGGTTTATAAATGATGCTTTGAAATGATATTTGTTATCAATATAATATATACATGCGTATAGAGAGTATAATTATATTAGTTTATCTGTCAAATCCTAATGTGTTTGCTAAAAGCCTTATCTATATTTTGTTGTTAAAAATCGCAGTTCAAAATGGAATTAAGTATTGTTTTTTTGATAATTTTCTTTTATTCGTTTCTAGAACATGTAAGAAACCGTGAAATCATACTGTCGACCATAAATTGCATCAAAAGCAAAACGTACTAATTCGTTAAATTTCCAAAGTAAATCATTATCATTAGCTTTCACGAATAAGTAAATTAATTGAGTGAAGATAAATGTCTGTCTATTAATAGTTTCAACGCCTTGCGACAATGTTAAGTATTGTAATTCATTCTACACTTTCTTTCGATACATATAACTGTCATTTAAATCTCAGAACAGATAATCACAAACAAATTATTTGAGTGTGAATTTTGCAGCGCACCATGATCAGATTGTTTTGAAACATTTTCTGTTTCAATTCAGCAATATAGAAAATACTCACCAGTAGCATATGTAAAGTCCTTCCCAATATCATTTTGAAGCTCCTTTTTTAACGTTATAAATAAATAAACAACACACAACAAATAAAAGTCATAAACAATCAACCGCACAAATTAATAACCCGATATCATTACTTCAAATTCGTTTAGTATATTCATAGATATAATTCTATATAAATAAAGATCTAAAGTCTATGATTATCATCTTCTCGAGGAATCTTGCAGTACAAATAAACGAGTTGCCGCGTACATATGTATAAACTTCCGACTCTCCTACTCTCTTTCGCACTGAACTGTTCGGTTCAGCACAGGTGTTTGGATGGCGTCGTACACTTTTTGTAGGTCAAAAATTATTAGCAAAGCCGCTCTCAAGCTGGTTCGGCTATGCCTTTTCCCGTGTTCATCTTCTCTTTAACTGACTGGAAGGAGTGAGTCTTTCGTACTAGTTGCTGCATGATATTCAGTAGGGGGAACATTTTCATTAATACTGTCACTACTTTTACACTCGGGAAAATGTACATTTCTTGTTGATTAATGTGATGAACAAACTACAGTGCCTTGCATAAATGTTTTTTTGTCAAGCAAAATTAAATAATTTGCTGTTTTATGTTTAACACATCAAAATTGTTTGCAGTTACTTATAAAATAATGTCTGAATAGATTTGATGTCATTTAATATAATTTTATTATACGTAATATTGTTTTGTATATACTTTTTAGACTGGTATTTGGTTTTTCTTTTTATATCAATTATATAATATTTTATTTATTATGGTTCGTAATTCCTTGAAATTGAAACATAATGTATAAATTAAGTTCATTTACTCTATTCAATTAAATATTATATTTAAACGCATTATTTAGTAATAGATATTAATTTAATTTAACGGGAATTAATTTTTTAATCCAATAAATAACACTAAATATTGATGTTTCAGTTTTTTATTGGCTTTCTTTCGCTTGCTGTAGTTTTAATTAACGATATTGAAATAACAATAATGAAATAAATAATATATTATGAAATACCCATCGTTCAATTTACTTTATATTTTATATGAAAATAATTTAATATATTTCTTAATTAAACAAAAAAGTTGAATGTATGTTTAATGTAATGTATTTTTATGTAATTCCAAACGATAATTTACTGTACGCAAATACATTGATTTAACACCATATTTCATTGATTATAAATGTGCGATCTGAGTTTAATTGAGTAAATTTGAGACTAAAATTTTTCATTATTCCAATATCATATAATAATAATATTTCAAAATATAAAAATTACTTAAAAAGGATTACATTAAAAGTTATAATAATATCATAGTTTGGTTTAAATATCATAGGTACATGCACTGAAGCTTGGAAAGAGGTAAATTTAACGTTCACATAAATGAAACGAAAAATACATATTGTTATGAGTGTAATGATTTATTTCTGCATCGATTTAACCGCGACCGAGAAACTAGATAGTGTATGTTTATTGAGAATAAGCCATCAAATTTAACCAACTTTAACCAAGTTACAGATTAAAGTGGGAGTGTCAAAACGACGACTGCGTCGAAAAGTAGTCGAAAAGGAGGAAGCATTCGTCGAAAGAAGGAGAAAAGTTGGTCAACCACCACGACCACGCACTCTACTCTCTTTTCAGATAGCTTCTTCTTTATACGGAAAGCGTGCAGCATCCGTTAACGTTCTACATTAAGTCTTAACATTTCTAACAAACTATGTTAAAGAAGTGTACAAATTTATTTCATGTTTCACTTCCTTTGAATTTAAACGCACCAATTGATAATATTGCTGAGTCTTATAATTTTGAAATAGAAATTTGAAGAAAACATGAAATATATACATGTCATTCGTTAATCATACGCTTATCAAGTAGGGCATTAAAAAGTAGGTAAATATAATAAATAGTATGAATTCAAATATGATTGTTAAAATGATTGTTTGTGTTCTGAGAACATAATTTATATATATTTATATCTAAATATAGTTTACTGCAATAAGTATAAAAAATGTATAATAAAATGTTCTATAATTTATAGTAATATAAGTAATATAAATAATAAAATATATAGTCTAAATTAAAACTTCTGTAAATACATCTAATGAAAATTTATTCGGACAATTTAAGCGTTGCATTTTAGTTATACGAATTAACTTTCACTTATAAAAACTATAATAAAATAGAATGAAATTAATAATATGTCAATTATCTTAATTTTACTGATAATAAATATTAACCGTACAAATAATATTAGAAATATACCAAGGAATGGATTCAATTAAAACTTATGGTCATACTATTAATTGTGAGTAATAATTGCTGGAAACAATTTTTGTATATATGAACATATAAATATAATGTAGTTCATACAAATCGATTCATATATACGTATTTGTTACACTATTAATTAATCTAATTTCTCTAGCAAAAAATGTAAAATTCATATATAAATTTCCATAATAACAATTTTAGTTGGAACTCTTTTGACGCTTGCTTCTATGCCTGATAAACCGTTTTTGTACTTAAGGAGAAAGTTTTATTGTTTTCTTATATTCTTATATATATTTAGAATATATTATTAATTTGCAACGTCATATTATTTTAATAAATACAAACAATTATAATCATAATTGTATAAATAAAAATAACAATAATAAGAAAATATTATTAAACATAAATGATGAAATTTCATTAAATTTTATCATTTTTATAATTGTATAAAATATGGGCCAAAGGAAGTCAATATATTTACATTAAGTTAATCAACTGTTATTAACTTTTTTAATATATTGCATTATTATTATCAATATATTCTAAATGTATATAGTTAAAATGTTGATTAAATTATTAGGTTTGTTTTAAATATTAATTTCAAAGTAAATTTAAATAAATTATTTTTATAGTATTAATTAATATGATAATATTTATTATAAACGAACGAACCCATTTTTTGTTTCATAAAATTGAAAAAATGTAATATATAATTATATTTATAAATCTACTTTTATCTAGGTGTGGAATGGAGTTCCAATTGAGTACACTTTCTCATCCAAACAGTGTAATATTTTCCTTTCTTGAGAAGAATAATATATATTTTTAAGTGTCTGCGAGTTCATATGTATGCGAATCTTTTTGTCTCTTATACTTTTATTTTTATGTTTTTCCAACATTATCTGTAAATTGACGACATACTATTCGAGATTCAAAATTATTAACGTACTTTTGCAATTTTTTTTTTTAGTATTTATTGGTTGTTACAAAATACAATAATAATGCGTATAATTCAATATAAATTGTATACAATAGAATAATACTTAACCACAGTATTATGAATTGTTAGAAACATCATCATTTCTATCACCCTTATAAATTGCATTTATGAAGGTACTTGAAATAATTATTGTTTGTATATAATAACAGATAAACATGGTTCTAAATAAAAATGCAGTATTAAACATTTAAGATTTTTATAAATAATAATTTATTTAACAATGCAAGTAATATACATGAAAGATTAATTATAATTTGTGTATAAAAATAATTTGACAGTGTTAAGATTGTCAATATAAACCGAAAATAACCTTTATATTTCACTAAATATCACATCCAAAATATGCAAAAGCTCGAATAATTTGTTTGATAAAACTTTGCTCTGGTATTTCAAATTACAAATCAAGATCACATTTTTTTTCTTACCACTGCCAAAACATAAGGTTTGTTTTTCTTTACCTTTTATGTCAATTATATACAATAAATAGCTTAAAAATTGACATTTTTAAAATTAAATACAATTGTTATGGTACATAAACAATTATATTGACAATAATTAAAAATGATAGAAGCAGATTATTAAAAATATAAAATAATAATCACAATGAGAAGATTTATATAATCTAATTATACAAAACATTTTATGCACGTTAATGAATCGATATTATATTTCGCTGATCAAGTATCACAACGATTTTAAAATGTCAAATGGCATTCATGTTCAACGATTCGTACACACAAACTTATATATATACATTCACAAACGCATTCATTCAAATTAAACAAAATCAATTTCAAAATTTTCGTCAATTAAAGAATTCTCATATAAAATACTTATTAACAATACATTTTTATGACAAAAAAAATGAAAAAAATACATTTCATTTCACGCGAAACAACTGAATTACGATAAGATCTACACACTAACAAAAAAATGTATGTAGGCAGAAATGACCAGATTTCTAATTTGACTTGTCGTTCAATTTGATTACTTAATTAAACTACGAATGCGTTATGTACAGTTTTGTCGAAAGTAAATTAACGAGTTAAACTGATAATTATTAAGGACGGATTTGTTATATTAAGTCACATGAAACAATAAAGTGCTGACAAAGCACAGTCAAAATCTTTACACTTGTATCAAAAATAATCGAACACATACTAATACTTATAAAATATTTATAAATTGTATAAATATATAATTTGTAACTATGGTTATGGTTACGTGTTACACAAAAATATATTTTGACTTAAAGCGAATGAAGAACTTCAAGAGTCAACGACTTTACAATGTATTACTTTAATCAATACATTCAGAAGCAAAACTTTCCAAGTCGACATACTGTCCGTTCATGTTATCCTCCAAAAGTTGAGCAAGGTCTCTTCTGATTACGGAAAATTCTGGCCTTCTGTTAGGATCCGCATGCCAACACCGTGAAATTACTCTAAAAAGCTCGTTTCGACAATGCGATGGTCTCTCTAATCTATAACCACTTTGAACATTCCTCATAACATCTCTGGCTGTCATATCTGGATATGGTGTTGATCCTAAACATAAATTAATTTATTAATTTCAATTTGAATATACTATGGACTTTTTATTATGTATGCATCTAATTAAATCAGTTGCATTTTGAATGTAAATAAAATTATAATTTTTTATAATTGAATTAATATACTATTTATTATACACTTTATTTAAATTATGTTTATAAAATTATTCTCCTTAATACATTCAACCAAAGTTACCATCGATTGAAATTCATAATTATGAATCATAAGTATTAAAAATTTGTAGATTTTTTAATTTCAAATATTTTATTATTATTATTTGTTTACATTAATAAATAATAGTATATACTAGTGAATTTATAATTTGAAATTTATGTATTCAATCATATAATAACATAATTAATAATATTGCAATAATATTGTACACAAGTTGTTATTAGATATTTAATAATTAAATATATGCTTTAAAAAAATGTATCTTTGTATATTTAACATTATATCATTAAAAATAATAGCATCCGAATTATTAAAAGAATAGGAATTATTTTTACTTTGCAAATTCATAGTATATTTTGTTTGTGATTTTACATATATATATTTATAAAATAAAGTTATAAAATTAAAAATATCAAAAATATAAATACACAAAAATACATATGTTTATATATGTTTAAAAAATACATATAATTTAGTGTATATATAGATAATATTATTATATATATAATGTACATAAGACTTAAATAATAATACACACAGAAAAATATAAATGATATTTTACTATATAATAAACGAAACTGGACGTATTTTTCCAAAACTCAAATATATCATATAAGTTATAGTAAAAATGTAGTATAAACAATACAGTATAATATAAACACAAAAGAAAATAGTATATGTATGGTACATGTTTAATTTAATTTATTAATTAATTTAATAATTTATCCGATAAATTTTTTTTTTGAAAGTATATGTCCAGTTTCATTTATTTTATAGTAAAATTTCAGTTATATTTTTCTGTAGTAGTATTTTTTACTGCGATTACCATTTTCAGTACAATTAGGATTTATTGTACTAAGAATAATTTTATTCAACTAATTTTATATTAATTTAAATCTGATTAAGTTTTGTGTCACATAACATAAAGTTATACAATTTTTCTGTTTGTATATTGGTTGTAGTCGACTACTATTTAAATTTTAAGATGTGTACAACGTGCAATAGTAAGATTAACGATGTACATATAGCTTTATTACTTTTCTATCCTTTTATTCTTTTTTATTACTTACTATTATTTTGCATATAAATAAAATTATATTTCATAAGATACGCGCGAAAAACTTACCAAGTGTTACGATTTCCCACATTAAAATACCAAAACTCCATACGTCTGTTTTTGTAGTAAATAAAGAATAAATCAAAGATTCTGGTGCCATCCATCTAATTGGCAAAGCATTTCTTCCATGCCTAGTTTCTATCACTTCGCCATCTTCATTAGCAAATCTTGACATGCCGAAATCCGCAATTTTGCACAGCTTGTTATGATCAACCAAAACATTTCTTGCTGCCAAATCGCGATGAATTATCTATAAAATATACATAAATTAATACCATATCCAGAATAACTAGATAATATTTTTATATTCAAAGTAACGATGCAATTACACTTTTGAAACAAATTAAATGAGTTTTTATGATTTTCATGAGTTATATGTATAATACATTTAATTTTGTGTCTACTTGTGACTTTCAGTCGAACGTATTTTATATGTTTAACCATAATAATAAAACATAATTTAAATTTTAACGCAGCATTGAATACAGTTGGTATTTACGTAATAATGCGTATATCAGGAATGAAATAATGTCATAAACTGATACCTTTTTCGAAACAAGATATTCCATGCCTCTTGCAACACAGTATCCAAAAACTGTAAGATCCCGCGAGGTAAGGGCAGCAGAGTCTTCGCTGAAGTTGTAAAAGTCTTGCCTTGTTCTATGGTCCCGCAAGTACGCCAACAACTTTCCGTACATCACATATTCTAATATTAAATAATGAGGCTCTGAAATAATAACAAAACACGAGTTAACATCTTGAACCAATAACCATTATGAAATATAAATAAATGTAAAAAATTAATTATACGTCGAGAACGTTTCATCTCGGTAAATCTCTTCATCACATCGCCACAGCGCTCAACATAATAGCAGTAACGTTTTAATTATATTTGATATAAATTATCGCTCATAAACAATACCCGGCAAATTTTGAAGCGATTGTTTTTCAATGACTTTTTCTTCACCGCGATCATATATGAAAAATTATAAATATGATTCACGCGTCAGCTTGCAATTAACGTATGGTTGTGTTTGTGACGTGCAAAAACAGTGAAACAATAGCCGAAGCTGCGGCTTTTGTAAACCAAGGCTGTACATATTGCGGTCACTCGCTTATCGCGATACTTTGAGAATTATACGTATGTATCAGCGAGCGTACATGCAAACAGAAATGAAGTTCGCCCTTATCGTCTATCGCGGAATATGTCTCCCGAGCTACGGTATTCTGTATTACACATTCTAACAAAGTAATGGTAATTCATATTAGCGACTGGTTTTAGATTATTTATTGCGCGCGATCGAATCGGCCGAACTGAATTATTCCGGACGATATGTAAATCAAGATGTAGAACGGTGGCGCGGCTATCTTTTCGGTAGCGCAATTGTTATGGAAATATTAAGGGGAATACGCGTGGAATGCGGTCGATGTAATTTGAGCGCGCTTATTCATAAACACAAATGATTAATTTGGTTCAGAAGGTGCCGTTGGCCGACCATAAAAAGCAACCTTGTTTCACAGAGATAAGCTTCAACATTTGATACCTGCATATAAGCAAAACGCGAATTAAGTAATGTCGTCAGTTTTTTTGCCTTTCTTTTATTGTTTAGCGCGATAACGTTGATAAATATATTATTTAAGAAATTTAAAGTACACATAAAAACAACTTAACGACAAATCATTTTTCTTTTGTCCATATTATTCCGTGATAAATGATTAGCAATCATTGCTTTAATGGCCGTATATTACTTCAATGTGAGTGTACTTTTTTGCAAAACGCACACCGGCTCATTTTCATTTGCCAATTTGCAACAACTCAATTTTAAAATTATGACACGCATTTATATAGATTCGCACGAATTACTCCGGACGCGTCGATGCAATTCAAACCTGAATTTCAATAGTACAAAAGTACCAAAGGTATTGGAGGCATAAAGACAATTATCAGAAAAAAAATAATAATACACGTGGTGTATTTTATGCACGACATCTGAACTTTGTTCGCGTCAACTACAAAAAATTTACGTATGCAAATGCGCTGCAATTTGTTAGATAATTTTCTTAATTTATGGTTTGCGTTATTTTGTTTTACAGCGCGTTTGTAAAAAGCATCGTTGAAAGAGTTCGGCGAAAAAATTGTGCATATTTCTGGAGCTTCAAAAAACGAAGGGACGAATATCGGAACAAATTGAAAGACTCTGGCAGAAAAAAAGGATTAACCTTGAACTTTAGAACCCTTTGGGCGGTGTATATATCTTCCCGTCCTTTTTAGTCCTCGCGCAGGACCAACAAAAAAGAGGGGAAAAAAAACGAACAAAACGCGCGTTTAAATCCGATGCGTCAAGTCAGTTGCAATTTTAACGAGAGCTTCGAAATTGGAAAAGGAAGCTGCAGGATTACTTTTGAACATAAATTATATTCAAAATCTTCTAAATAAACGTTATTGGTTGTCGATCAAATTCGTAAACGTGCGTATTCGTGCGCCAAAGCTAACGTTATTAAGCACTATATTCAAAATGATCATTGTTGTTGTATTATCAACGACCATCAGAGTCAAAATAACATCCAATTAACTTAAAACTTCATCGGGGATTCGCAAAACAAAATAAGCAAAATGAAATGAAAAAGTAAAACCGCGCGGCGTAATCGCATAGAAGCACGATTTTTACAATTGAATAGCCGGAATTTTTGTCGCGTCTAAAACAGCCAAGATTAATGTTTCATTGATTCGGTGAACAACAAAGTTGACTTCAGCTTTGATGGGGATAAAGTCCAGAAGCATATAATTGTGTTGTTGTCATTCCAGCGTGTATTCCGAGGCCGACGAAAGAAACGTCCCGATGATCCCTTTGTTCGCGAGAAAGCGCGACGTTTTGTTCACTTGTTTTGCTTGCGATTCCGTTCGCAGGAATGAATTTATGGATGGGCAGGAGTAAAGACATCAAAACTTGAAAGACGATCTGCCTCTGGGTTCGCGAGTGCCGGCAAGTAGGGGAGTAAAAAACCGAGGGAGAGAAAAGGCCGCGCGTAGCTGCGTCCGTTTCTGCCTTCAACGTGTATCGCGCTGGGTATCAAGGTGTGCAAATACATTTCCATACAGTTGTTACTAACACAATACATCTATTAACCCGCCACAGCTCACTCTCCCGCATTTGGCCACACTTTTCTTTTGTTCGTCAGATATTATTCCGAAACGAAGAATTCTTTATTTTATCATAACCAAAACAATGAGTTGTCGTGACGCTTATTCATCAAAGACATTTTTTAATTTTTTAATTATTAATACAACTTTAAATGTTACGCACAAATTCATGTTTGCATACCAATTATCGTGTTACGACACAACGAAGACAAAAGAGCTCTTATTTTGTTTTAATTAATGCAACGATGATGTGAATGCAGTAAGAACAAAAAAATACACGTAAGCCGATATTACGTATGAAATTAATCGCGATACAGTTTTGTGGACGAACAAGCGAATGAACGCGAACATATATCAATTCAACAAGAGCGTTATTGACAATGAAGGGTAACCGCGGGTAAAAGGTGCAAATTATTAAACATAATTGAGTGTTTTCTTATGCAAAGCAGGAATTTGAAGCGTACTTAAGATTGGTTCTTTAAAGGCCTTTGATACAACATACTATGCAATCATTAAATCAAATTGAATTTTGTTAATTCCTTCCTAAATTAAAATCATGTTTTGCTTTCTATGACGCGCATATTAAATGTTTCATAATTACGAATTTCATATTGCAAATGAGTACGTTCATAATGGTCGATTAACATAATAATTGTTTTCTTATAACATCCTCTTTATATCATTTTCTGATTTACATAAATGATAATGCAGTTTCAGTCATGACAATATATATTATATACACTATTCTATGTTATATTTCAATATGTAACCACTGAAACGTATTGATAGCTTTATTAGTATATATATAAATATATTTATGTTTAAAAAATTAACGAGCCGTGGAGAGTAAGAATTATGGTGTTCCAAGGTAAAAAAAATTATAAGATAAGATTTGGTACTGTTACTTGATATGTATAAAATAATAGTATAATTAAAAGTAAGAACCTTGTTTAAAACATACAATTAAATATCATTTTATAATTTTAAATTATCATGATTTTATCTGCGTTATGTTAATATTACCTACAATTAATTTTACATTCAGTTTCTGCGTGCACTTGTACGTGCATTGTAATAAGTAGCATAGAGCAAACAACTGAATTCTGAAAGGAGAACGAAAATTAATTACACGAGCTTAAAGGATTTCATCTCTAATTGAATATTATTATTCTCGTGAATAATACCGTAATTTGTTCATTTTACTTACGTTATTTAATACGACCGTCGATCGGCTCATTTTAATTAGAACCAAAAGTTTAAAATTGCTCGTTCGTAAGAGTTCTTTTCTTAAGCTTTTAAGCACGCAAACGATTTTTATCAGACGATTCTTTGAAACTGTAATTGTTTAATGAGTACCGCACACCTTTAATCAACTTCCGCACAGTGTACCTACAGATCGACATTCGTCTTTGTCATGTTTAGATTATCAAGGCTTCACTTTAGAATTGAAAAAAAAAAAAGAAAAGATTCTCCACGTGACTCACGTTAATTGCCATGACTAATAAACTATTTCACAAATACGTTGCAGTGTCAAATTTGACGATTTCGTTAAGCAATTTATTTGCTCGACAGGTAATCGCTTACAAAACAAACAATCTTTTTGTCCGCACTTTTTATTTGCTTTCAATTCGGTTGATTTTTACTTATCGCTCTGTTACGAACGCATTAACATAGATATGTAAACGATTGTACCTTCCTCCGTACAGCAACCAAGAAGCGTCACTACGTTCGGATGGCTGCCGACTCGTTGCATAATTTCGAGTTCCCGAACCAAATCCTCTTTCTCTCTGTCGGAAGCGCCTTCCTTCACAGTTTTTACAGCCACTAATCGCGTTGTGCCCTGATGGCCCGTTAAATCATCGGCTTCCGCTTTCCAAACCTGGCAAAGCCATAAGATACATTTGTACGTTCTGTTACCGTTCCAATTAAACTACAATAAAGTATTATTTCATTCGAATTCCTTTCCCGGAAATCTCTGCTTTTAATAAATTCTTAATATAGAAAGTTACGCTTTTGTTAAGAAAGTTCTGTACTATATTTAAAATGGTTCGTTTTTAATTTGTACGATTATGAAGAATAAAAAGTGCGCGTTTATTTTTCGACACGATGATGTGCGGCCGGGAATTCGAATCAAATTATTGCCGCCGCCAAAAACTTAAGGCAATCACTTTCACTGCATTTGATACAGGGTTTTTGACCGACAACATGTATTATTATAAAACAGCCGGCGCTCTTACTTGACCGAAATTTCCTTCGCCCAATACAGTCTGCAGCCTCAGCTTGTCTCTAGGGAATTCCCATCTCGACTTATCCGATGAAGGATGTGGCAGCTTCTCTGTTTCGTGACACTAGATGGACAGAGTTCGAGTCATGAAAATTTGATTTAAACATGTTAATTGACGTGACGTAAAACCTGAATAATCTTATCTAATCCGGAGTGACGTTCATTGAAACAACTATTTCCTCGCTTTTTCTTTTGGATAAATAATTAACGCGGAGTATGAATAATGTATATAATATTAATCGCGTTTTTTATTTTATACATAACATCGCTAGAGAAATGTATAGTACTATGAACCGCAAAATGATTGAATTATTTCATATATATATATATATATATATATATATATATAAGGGTGTATATACACTCAAAAAAAGGTTTAATAACTGTTAAGAAATATATTTTTGAATAGGCGTAACCACATATGTGATAATATTTATCACTTTGTGCATAATATTTAAATGGAAATAATAATTGTTATTACATATAAATTATATTTATCATATTTATTAATAGTTAATAACATGCGTCATAAAAATCAAACTCCAAGCAATAAATATTATCATATATGTGGTTGCTCCTATTCAAAAATATATTTCATAACAGTTATCGAATCTTTTTCTCAGTGTATATATATATATATATATATATACATTTTTCAAGCGATGTTTTGAAAAAGTGGTATATTGAAAAATGCGACGACAGGGTAAAATGTACACTGAACAAAATAATGTTATACAAATTTTACCAAACTAGATAGTAAAAGTAGGAAAAATAGGCACAACTGTAAATAATATGATAAATTATAGTTAGAAAAATCTAAAAATATGTCAAATATTTCCAAACAAATGATAAAATCATAAAAACAATTACATAGTTTAACGTTTATTTCCATTTCTGCTCACTTTTCCTGCTTTTATTATCTAATTTGGTCAAATGTGTAAGATTATTTTTTTCAATGTATGCAAAAGCACCAATCCATATATTAGGTGATGCTTTTGCATACGAACCCACAAATTACGCTACTAGGGACTCCCTCAATATTATACTTTAATTTTCTTAGATTTTTTAAAGGGGCAAAACAATTTTACACATCCATAGTATGTAAAACCACCGAAAGTTACGTAAAAAATATATTATAAAAATATTAATTAATTTATAGAATTAGTGATACAAATTAAAATTTATTTGTATTTTAATGAACAATTTTGATGCTATTCAATATCTTTCGTTTATTCTTACGACCTTTTTTTAATATTTGGGACAGAAACTAAAAAAGTCCAAAGAGAAATTTCATTTATATATAAATTAACATCAATAGTTTATTTTAGTTTATTGTCGTAGACAATATTAATATTTATTTTACACAAGATTTCGATTTAAGACTTTCGCGACCATTGTCCTAATGTTGAATATTATATGATACCCAAAAAATTTGAATAATCTAGAATTCTTATAATGAATGTCAATAAACCTAATTTTATACATACAATACATATATATATAGTCCTATTTACTTACTAGATGTTGTATTCTAGGTAACTTCGTTATAGCATTTTCTAAAGATGTTTTAAATTCACCATTTTCCAAATTCAGCGTATCTTTTTTACAACTTATTTCCGACGATGTGTCTGACTCTTCTAGCACCTGGAAAAAGATTCAGTTAATTTCGATTTACAAAGCTAAAAACGTATTATTTTTTTATTTACCGGAATTTGCAACCAAATAAATTATACACAATATAAGCATCAGTGTAATGTTATATGTTTAAAAATATGATTCTGTAAAATTTATGGTGGTTGCAATATCTTAAACATTATTGATCAGGAAAATTTCGTCACACGTTTCATTGTGATCAATTATCTTACAAAAAACGTCAAAATATTAATTACGTTGTCACTGGAATGTTAGTCATACGCAGAACTCTTCATTTCATATTTCATATTACAATTAAACATAAAATAAGGTAATTATACAAGAGATTCACTTTAATTATGAAAAGAAAGAAACATTAATTTCTCCGTAAGTGAAATTTTTATATCATTCAAGATACAAAGTTTTATGCGTAAATCTCGTTTCGTGATGTCACTATACATTTAAATATAACTTGTTTATTTGTGTATTTTTTCATTTATAATTTCAATCACAACATTTCAGATAGCATCTAGACATGATGAAATTATGTTTCAACGTACGTGACGCTGATTCAACGACAACTTATAAGAGTTTACTAAAATTATTATTTAACGGAGAAAAGAGCTTACGTAAATTAATAACATAATCTTTTTCTATTTGAAAGATTCCTACAATATATATATAATTTAATAAACTACATTTTTTATAATATATATATATATATATATTTAAATACAAATATATAATTTTAATATAATTAAAAATATAATTATAATATCCTCAGAATATTCTATAAGAATTACTTAGATATATTATGTAATGTGTTATACTATGAATATATTTATGCTATAACACAGGAAATTAATATATTTTATAATATAAATTGTGATATAATTATAAAATTAATATTTGCTTTATGTTATTATTTCATGCTATTCAAAGGAAGTGAATTTAAATTCATGTTTGCATAAAACATTTATTAAATGAATAAAATCGCTTCCTTAATGTGTATGTTAAATGAAACGATATGATAAAAACGTAGAAAAAGTATAAAATCTTTTTTTAATGTAAATTTAAATTACTTAAAAAAATGTTTACATTAATATTAATATTATATTGTTTTAACCGAGAATTTTACGTGTATTTAGTTTATGTATAATTATATAATTATTGTAGTTTCAGTTAAACCACAAAATTAAAATTTAATTGAATAATAACCAAATAAATTAAGTATTAAGTACAATATTTTGTTTCAAAATACTTTATTTTGTGAGTATTTTTTCCCTATTGTATGCAAATTATAGATATAATGGTTACAAAATTTAAAGCCATTCCATAGTAGCTTGTTATAGGTAAAAAGTTAATATATTTATTATGTAAATACCAATATTTTGTAATATATGTAGTACCAAACAACGATCAGTAAATTTATTAATATAATTAATTAGTTTTTATATAAGATTACGTTTTAAACAATCTATTATTACATATAATTCTTTATAATACATATTTAATTTTTTGTTTTGATTGTGAATGCATAATGATTAATAGACCAGAAAACCTACAAATTTATGTTAATAAAATTACGGTGACGTAATATTATTATTCTATCAAAAATATCTTTTTCGATGTTTGTAAAAGATTGTAACACAAAGTAAAAATATATTTAATAATTTTGTATATATACTTAAAACATACGAATACTCCGAGATATTACATTGATATTACGACTTGAATTATAACATTAAGTGAAGCAAATACAATTTAAGTTTTTAAATATTTCGTTTTAATAAAACCAACAATATCATTTGTAAAATAATAATTGGCAATATTTACTAAACATAAGTATCAATGAAATAGATCGTTATTATATAATAAAATATATTGTTTTGCTTTCAGCGTAAAATTTTAATACAACTAAAACTTTTACCTATATACACGTTATATATACACGCAGAAAAATGTTCCATTTAAAATTACTGACAGTTCAGTAAATATTAATCAAGACACAGTAACTCACAGACAGAACAAAAATTCAGTCAGAAAATACCAAACTTTTCAATAAACATTGATGAACGTTTGTAAATATATACCGAGAATTCATCAATGTTTACAATAAACGTTCGGTATTTTCTGTGTTTAATAATTACTCTTAATAATTAAGAGTTATTGTGTTTTTAATAATATTTACTGAACTTTCAGTAATTTTTAATGGAATGTTTTTCTGCGTGTACGTATATAGTACAGTTCAACAGCTCTCGATTTCGTAATTGTCTTTAATGTATAATCAAACATTTCGCACAAGTTTTTCATATAAGCTTTGCAATAAAATTAAAAATCTTCATTAAAATAAGAATAATATATTTAAATTGAAATTATTATGCATTCATATATACTTTATTCAATTTTACGGTATAATTGTTATATATACTCTTAGAACGATCTTTTTATCTCAAGATTTTAAAAATTTTAAAACTTTAAATAAGGATAAAAAAATAAACTATAGTTATAGAGAATATAAATTTATTCCAGGCGATATTATTTATTTCATATATACTTATATGTTTTCCTTCCTTTTTACGTTAAATAGATTATTTCTAAAATTATAGGCTCTTTCATTACAAGTCCATTTTTCAATATCAAATTTATTAAATAAATTAGATTTTGATACTATGTTTTAAAAATTACAAAAATGTGTATCCACAGTAACAATTTACCATACAGTCATTAAAGTAATGACAAAATTGTAGAGCAGCGTCGAGAATGATGAGCTTGCATTGCTCAGATGTAAAAAATAAGTAATGAAAAATACTTAAAATCGTCTGGATTATAATAATTTGCAACTTATTATTATAGCGGCCGACTATTTTCTAAGCTGAAAGAGCGGTTGCTGTTATTTCTGTTACACTACAAAAATTATTGTGTAAAATTTAGTATATTTTATAACGATTTATTATTGTATTTATAACAAATACGATAGGCATTTTGTATAGCATTATAATGCATTTAAACTATAATGTATGTACAGCGTTAAAAGCAAACTATATTACGGTTATTATATATATTTTTTCTCTCAATGTACATACGATTTTGGACTAAATAATTGTAGTTTAATAATTATAAATGTAACAATGGAAAGAAAGATCTATATTTTAAATTGAGAGTAACATGAGAATTATTATTTTAAACAAAATGACTTATTGACTCTAATTTGATGAAAATTGAATATTTTTAGCTTATATGCATTTAAAATTTACAGAGCAAAAGGTTGAAGCCACCAAAGTTATAAATGAATACGAATTAAGACAAATTTTAAATAAATTATATCATATAAAACTAATTTTTAATTCAAGCTTATATTGGAGCAAAAAGAATATCACGACATGCACCGTTTGCGGTTTAAGTGAATTATTAGTAGTAAAAGCAGAGGTTGAAAAGTGATAAACTCAACTGACAACGTAAATAATAATTGCGAACACAAAGAAATTTTGAATTTTTTCCGATAACTTTGAATTATTCTCGAAGCAAACGCATCGCGCACTCATTATAAATACAGTAATCAACGAAATGAAAGAAAGATAGTTGTGGTGTAAATCTGAAATGATACGCTTGAATGTTACCTTACGATTCCTAATGATCAGTCTTCTTAAGATCAGTCCAACGCCAACGGCGATAGGGAAAACTACGAGTGTGGCCAGGATGTAACTAACAACGGCGACGGTTTCCTGCGTTGCTATGGCATCTCCGTCGTGTCGTTTAAATATAACGTCACTAAAGTTTCTGGAGTCCCGCGGGCCGAGGGCGAACAGACTCGGTTCAAAAAATGTCTTATTCAACTGCATAGGATAATAATTCGCGGAACTATATTCCGGAAGCGTGGACCGATGATAGGCCGTTGGCTTGTGCCTGCCCCTGCTCTCATTGTAGCTGTTATTATGAAATTTATTGGGAGTCGCGTCGTGGTAATCCTCGTCCTTATTGAAGCGCGCGTCGTCGGAATCAGGAAGTCGCTTTCGCGCGGCATTGTTTCTCGAACGGGACTCGGCGGCTTTCGCGGCATTGAGCAGCTCATTTGCGTCGGTCGTAACGGCTTCCGTCGCTTCGTTGAGCCGAAAACTAGAAAGTTCCTTCGATCGCAAAACCGCCTCGATGCGCGAACGCGAGCCCATGATATTCGTGTCGTTGAAGATGCTCGACGTGTTGTACAGATGCATGATCGGCAAGACGTCGTCTTTGTCCTTGGGAAGGGTCCTCGCGGCCGGTTGCTCTTCCGGTAACGCGTTTTCGAGCGGTCGCGTCGCGTTAACCGGGCTCTGGTGCTTGACCGTGGGTTTGGACCTGTACTTCTTCTGGATCTCGGACGGATCGAGGACCGTCTTCTGGGTGGCCGCGTCCGAGTCATTACTGGCTTGTGTGCTGGTCTGCGCGCGTATCCTGTTGGGCACGGTCGAGGTGGCGGAGGTGGTCCTAACGATTTGGTTATCCATTTGTTCGCGCGCGACGACACTGGGTTCGGCCCCGGTGCTCGGACCGTTATCACTGTCACTGGTCGTCGTCACTACAAGATCACCGGTCGAGTCGACCAAAACATCCGCGGGCGCCGGACTCGACCCACTGACCTCGCCGTCCGGCCCGACGGGGCCCAAAGTAGGCCGGACCGTCACTTTTTCTTGCTCTCCTTTTCGCCGACCCGATTCGTCATCGACCTCCTTTATCGGCCCTCGTTGCCCGGCCGGCTCGGCCTCGGTCGGCGCCTGGATCGCCATCGGGCTGGTGTCCCTCGCTGCCCCACTGATCGCGGCCGACGACGACGACGTCTGATTGGCCCTCTGACGTCTCAGTTTGGACAAATGATTCAACGAGTCATTCGTCTTCCAAACGTGTAACTGGCGCTCGCGGTCCCCCGGTCTGCCTGGCCTCTGCTTGCTGCTGGCGGCATGTGTTTTGTTGGGGCCGGATGGACCGTCAAAACTCTTGTTTACGTTCGTCGGCGCGACGACGACTACGTCTGGTGGCGACGCGGCTGTCGATCCCTTTCCAGTACGCTGCCCCCCCTCCAACGGCTGCTCGGGTTCCACTCGAGTTGTTATTTGCTCGACGGTCGTGCTGGCACTGAGTTCAGAGCGCGAACGACCCGCTTCTTCTATAGCAGTGCGAGGAGTAGGAAGAAGCAGAAGAAGACGAAGAAGAAGCGGGCCGCTCTTCTTTATCTCGCTCATTCCGGTGGGCAGAGCTACCGGCCGTCCGCTTGGTTCCTCGCTGCTTAACCCAGGTCCGGTGTAGTTGCGCAATAGTCTCGTCACGTTAGTTATCGTGTACGCGTACACGTGTTGTTGCGCACCAGGTGCGACAGGTGCTCGTATCGCGCTTGCGCTCAAAGCACCGCCGGATGTGATTGTTTCGCCGCGCTTTATTGCATTCGGTTCCGATTGGCTCTTGCCGTCCACTTCCGTCTTATTCTTATTTTCCGCCGCAACGCGTTGGTCTTGAAAATTCGGTCTTGGTTCAGGGACTCGAGAGTCGCCGCTGTCCTTGAGTTCATTTAGTTTCGCACTTTGCGTCGACGACGAGTTGTAGTCGGATGTGGATAATTTAACCGTTGATGATATCTTGCTCGTACCCGAGGATTTACTGCCGTTTGTATTCGCTCTATTAATAGTTTTTGCATCCGCCAATTTTTCTACGGTAACGTTGCGAGCGGCGTCGTTCTTTTTTCCGCGACCGACGTTGTTCCGCCAAATTAAGGGTTTGCGATTTTCAACCGCGTTCGTATTGCTCGTGGTCGTCGCGTTTTTCGAGCCAAACCAACTCGGCGTTGACGCCGATTTTGGTATTTGTGTCAGTACTATTGCGTTTTCGGTCGTGCTCGTGTCGTTCCTATCGCTCGACACGTTCGAGTTTTTGCTACTTCTGCTCTCCATTTTCAAATCCATTCTTTTATTCGACTTTGTATCGTTCTCTGCGGGATATTGCCGTTCGCTGTTTTGTATAATATTCGTTACTATAGTCGTGTCTGAAGGGGTAACGGAATTCTTTCTGTAATACGAACCACTTCCTGCGGATCTTAAAGAATTCTTCATTACCTTCGCTTTGTTCTTTTCTGCAATTTGACGCTCCGCGCTGATATTGCCCTCTTCATTGGTAGTATTCTTAGATTTGAATATGGGGGGCACCGCTGTTGTTGCATTAAAATGCTTTATCGTATATCGCCGCTTAGAGCTCGAGGCGCTGAAATCGTTCGACGAGTTTATAAATTCGGAACTGTTTTGATTGTCTCGGAGTAGTTTCTGACCGAATGACAGAAACTGTGTGCGGTCTTCGATTGGGATATTCGATTCCACCGGTCTGAAGTGATTATACAAAGACTCGGACATCGCGACCGTGTTTTTGCGCCTTATTTCGTAATCGCTAATCTTCCCCGTGACGTTTGTACTCGCAAACGAATTGTTGCTGCTTTGATTGCTCGCTTGTTCGACTTCGGATTTATTATGCAAATTAACTTTTGCTTTCGCAGCAGAAACGTCCAATTGGTTTGTCGGCTTCATTGCGGGAATACTCGTTTCAATATCGGTTTCGTTTTTGATCGAATGCTCTACTTCTATTGGGCTCTCCTTTAATACGCTTACGCCAGTCTCACTCGCTGATTGGACCATAATTTCACTTGAACTTCGCCTTGATGCTTTCGACTTTAAAATTTCCGTTGAACTTTTGGCTTCGCCATTGGAAGAATCGTTCCTCGTTTTCATTGACGTTTCCGATACATCGTGTCTGTGGTTCAATCGCCTTCTTACTGGATTGCGAAATGACAGATCCTTTTTCTTACTTTCGTGCGATATCGTTTCCAATGGCATCGACTTTATGTTGCGCCGTTGTATTTGTGGAATATCTGCAATGAAAGGGCAACCAAAATTAATCAAACTACTCCACCAATTTAACTTAGCAAGGCAGACAGAATATGCGAATATACACGGCCGTTTATTTTCCAAACACGACGTTTAGAAAAAGATTTGGAATAATCTGATATTTACCCTATTCGTTTGGGTTTGCCGCGTACTTTAATACAGTTATAAGAATAAATTTATGACAACGTAAGTTTTATTCAGCGTTCACGTGTAAACAGATAGACAGTCCGAAGGTTTGTGTGCGTATAGTTACGCGTCGTATTTACTCATTTGACTGTTGAAATAACCCAAAGCGTAAATCACTGCGCGAGGGAAAACAAGCCGTCTTGTCTGTGGCGTTGATTTTCACATCATATTTTATTGAAAGATTTTGAATGAACATGTTTATGCGGAGGCCACCGGGTGAATATCCTAGAGCTTACAGTAGCTTTAAGCTTATAGCTCAACCCTTAAAGTACACATAAAACTGCTATTTGAATCTAGATTTCTAGCATGTAATATAAAAAATCATCCGTGCGTCATTTCAAATATTTATTATCCTATCAAGTACAAAATACAATCGATACCGTGCAATAATTCTTATATGGAATTTTATTGTACGAATTAGCATATAAACCACGTGAAATTGATTTCGATTATCTTAATAGTCTTACTAACGAATTCTTTCAATTACCCGGATAATTAGTTCAACTGAAAAAAAGTTAAAATTGCCCTTGAAACATTGTATGTCATATTTCATCGAGTATAAAATACAAGTCATTTATCATAAATAACTCAGACAAAAATAGAAAATATTACTGTTTCGCAGGTGGAAATTTCTGTATAATGCCAGCAATGACAATTGGCGCAAGCTTGCAACTGTACTGGGAGACGATGGGAATGATATACCAATCACTAATACGAAAATAAATATTGTATAACGTTAATTTTGTATATTGTATATATATATGTTATATAATATATAATAATTATAATAATGAAAAAAAACAATAATAGATAAAAATAATATATGCGTATAATAAAGAATAGAATATAACACACAATTATTAACACAATGTTTATAGATTATAGATAATGAATTTAAATTCAGTTTTTAATAAATAATTACAAATAATAGTATAAAAATGATTGAATTATGCTGGATTTCAATTGCAGGACAAAACAAAATGGGAATTATATAAATATAGAGTTTACAGTTGATTTCAGTAATTTTTAATGCAAGCTTCGCTTGTTATAAATAGTATATATCAGTATATATAACCTTTATGTTTATAACAAAACATGTAACCTAGCTCGTTTTAAAATGTGTATTAATTTTTATCGGAATGTTTCAGTTATTTTTTCAATGTTTTTTATAAAATCTTCTTCTTGATATAAATATATTTAAATTTCTAAATCCGTGCAATGCAACTCGAATCTGTAAGAAATCTGTGATATTTTCTACAAACACATTTACATGTAAGGTCACTGTAACTCCTATTCCTTACGACAAGTAAGGTACTTGGACTCGATTTCAGCGACCTATTCGAGGCCGATGTTTCTTGCCTGCTGCGCCATATAACTATCCTGTAACCATACGACCGCCACAAACTCATAAGAAATCTGTTGTATTTATTTGAACACAAGTTTTCTTCTACCTTTTTGGCAGAATTGTTATTTATGCTTATTTTGCATGAATGATGATTAGTGAGTTGATGATCTTTCTACGCTTTGAAATATATACGATATCAAGATCCAAATCAAATAAACAAAATTATTTACGTAAACATGAAAGTTCCGATCGTGTATATATATATATATATCATTGCCGAAAAGAGACAATGCAAGTGATCTACAGGATGGGTCTTTTTTAGACCTAGAACGAATGCGATATGCATTTTATTCAGCCGCGAGGTAGGTCGGGTCTGGTCGCCACAATTCTAGTATTGTTGTGTTCGCTCGTGACGCAGATAACCCGTGGGTTACTTCATATCTATGAATATTATCTGAGACGTTACGCCGGAGTCCTTGGTCCTTTTGCGGAGAAGATTCCGGTTCCACGACATTAGTTCACGGCTTAATAATGTTGATAACAATGTTTACAAAAATGAATGAATGATTCAATAGACTATGTCAAATATCTCAATATAATTAAACCACATATATGTTTTCATTTTATAGATTTTATTTAAATCTATCAACCACGTTTCTTTTGGGAAATTTTGTTTGATTCTATTTCCTATGGATAAACATATTTTAATTTCAATAAATATATACAGTAATTTATTCTAATTATTCGGATACAAGTTTCAATAATATATTCATAATTTTGTAATATAAACAGAACTTGTATTGTATTAATTTAATTTCATACCTATATTCCAATCAACTAAAATAAAACATTTTTTAATTATTTTATTTATTATTGTGACTAATATGACACAAAAATTTGCGCATACGTTTTTAGTGTAAAATAGGAAGATTTAAGATTTACATTAAGATAAAGAAACTGAGAACATATCCGGATGATTTTAACAATTTTTCCTCGTAAAATTATGTAAAGTTGAAAATCGATTTGACTTTGAAATTTGTGTATACAATTTTTTATAAGCCATAAGGATATATTGTAAACATAAATATTTAATTTACTAAATCGGAAAATTATTCATTTAATACATAAAACAGCGCATATATGGATTCTATATACTATATACTACATAATATATGTTTTACAAAATACAATTTCATTAATTTAGTAAATTTACTGAATTGATTTTCTTTAAATCTATCTATAGGAATCAGGAATTATTGATTAACTCAGAACAAACTCTGTGAGTAATGTAGATAATTAAATGAATCAGGAATACTAAAAACAAAAAAGTTAAATATATGTAATTAGTAAAAACGTATCCTTTTAATCAATGTATATCAATCAATAAAATTGTCTTAATTTTTTTTATTTTTTGGAGAATTAACTCTAGAAACTCTAAATTCTGTGTATTACGTCATTTTTTAAACTATAATTAAAATAAAATATTAATGAAATTAAGGAATTCATTTCATTTGAATGAAAAATATCCGGATTACTTAGTAATAATAAAATGTATTTTTATTCTCTTCTTTTTGCTAATATTTTGTTCTCGTGTAAACTAAATTAGTTTATAATGTGTTATTAAAAAAACAATCAATTGACAGAATATTTTCGTTAAATTGATATTATTTTGGTCATAAAACTGTTGATAATACACTTGGTTCCACCACACTGTTATGCAAATTAGTCATTGCGATTGCAATCGCAATAGTAACCGGGGCTCCGCAAATCAGACAAATCCAAGGTCCTCGACTTTGAAAAAAGCAACGCGTGTAATATGTCTAAAAATGCAAATGGTAAAGAAACCAAGTATGCTGTTGCAATGTGGTTTTCTTGTGCGGCAGATACGAGCATGCAACAGTTTATATGCAACAACAGCGAGAGCCGCGTGCCCGATGCTACGCAGCAGCATCGTATCTTAAATCTTGCTCCGTTCTACTGTACTGCCGTTCCTATGTAAAATTGATTTCCATCCACGTTTCCGCTTCACGCGACAAATCCGCGCGATACAGTTTTAACGAATAACTTAAGACAACAGGTGCATTCTTAACAAATTTGCAGTCATCTTCATTAAATAAAAGTTGCATTTTCGTTTATAGCTTACGTATTATAGTTGTGATGCCAAATCTATTAACATATTGATATATAAATCATTCTTCTGATTTTTTTCTCTGTAATGAAATATACATAAGATGAATGATTTTTTTAAACGAACTCATAAGTTTCTTTTAATAAGTTTTTATACTCAAGATTTATTATCGGGTGGTATTAAGTTACAAAATGACAAAAAATGAATATAATTGACAACGAAATTTATTATCTACATGTATTGCAAATTTACACCAATTAATCTTCTTCTAAGTAACATTTTCGCATGCTGAATAATTTCAACTAGATTAACCAGACATTTTTTATAATTTTGTTTAAGCATATATGAGTATTTTTG
>JABFQC010000354.1:0-29177 GCA_022817085.1 Psilanteris sp. ZL-2020
GTTAAATATTTATAAATAACAAGTATACACATAAATTTTTAAAATTTGTTTAAACTCATTCTAGTAATACATACTAACAGAAAAAGTTGCTCGTCTGTTTAAAATATTGGCAATATTAATTTTTTATATATTTAATATTAACATTTAACATATTTTAGATTGTATGTAATTGTAAAATTAGTTAAATAGGATCTTAATTCAAAAACCTATTTCATGTACAAGTTTTAATTAAATTCGTCTACTAACAAGAACCTTATATACATACATATATATATATAATATATGTATATATAATATCGCAGTAAAAATTACAAATAATTATATTATTGTTAGAGATTAATAATTTTTAGTATAAATTGTGATATTTTCACTGTTCATAAATATATGATAAATAACCTAGTTATGTTTAATTTGAATTTCGTGTAGAACTTGAGGTTTTATTTAACAATTAAGATGTTAGAATTTAGTTTCGCGTAACGACAAACAAAGTCATTGGTATATTAAAAACACGATTCATTAATATATAATGCAATTATGTAGTGCAAGTATATATACCTAATGAATACATCTGATGAATTAATATTCAATCATAACCAACAATATTAATGATACAAAGCAACGTTAAAGAAACGAAGCAATCACTTAGTTTTGTAGGAGAAAGACAAATTTGATTCAATGAATTATATTTTGCAGGTCTTCCAATCAGATGGAACATTCGTGGGTAAATTTGGATATTGTGGAAATGGGCGTGGCCAATTGGAGCATCCTCATTATATAGCCGTGAGCAATACAAGCCGTGTAATAGTGGGCGGCAGCAATAACCATCGCGTTCAAATATTTTATGTAAATGGACGGGTTTTAACGTCATTCGGTAGCGAAGGTTCCGACGACGGCCAATTCAAGTTCCCACGTGGCGTTGCCGTAGATGATCAGGGTTACATCGTAGTCGCGGATTCCGGCAACAATCGAATACAAATTTTTACCCCAGAGGGTGTCTTCCTTCGAGCTTTTGGCAACTGGGGCTCTGGTGACAGCGAATTCAAAGGATTAGAAGGGGTCGCTGTGACGTCCGCTGGAAACATAGTAGTCTGCGAACGAGAAAATCACCGGGTTCAAGTCTTCTGATCGATTTAGTAGCTCTTTGTTCTTGCTTTGATCGACGTCAAAAACGTTTATAACCTACATTCAAGTCAAATAATTTTAAAGCAGTTTTATTAACACACGCGCGTCCTGCCAACGGATTTCAAAACTTCGTCATTAATGATTTCGGAAGTCAAATACAATTTTTGTCATATTTTGGAACCTTAACAAATTGTTTTACGGAAAATATAAGCTTGTTTTTGTTTATCAATTTATAACATATTTATTTAACTCTTAATCTAACTTAGCATTTATGTTTAAGTATAAAACACATTTTCAAGTTAATGAATGTAATTTCCTTATATTTTCAATTTATGTGGGCTAAACTAGAGTTTTTGCGTCAAATTATTGGTTTTTAATAATACAACGGTTTTAACTGCAATTTATTCGAAGAAAAGTAATTGATAACAGGAGTCAGGGGAAGTGAACAGACAGTCACAAAAAAGACTCCTTCGCACACATGATAGATCCAAATAATTTAATTTCATTTATACTCAAAGAGACGACACTCCGTTTATACCGTTTGTATGCTTTAAATAAATTGTTGCGGAAAATATACGTATGGTGTTTTTGTTTTTTTTCAAAGATATTTGAATCGTTTAGAATAACCTATTATAAATATATATATAATAAAAAAAATAATAATATATATATATACACATAAAAAACTGAAATATTTTTCAAACCTAATGTCGCATATAAGTAACTCGGCAAGATGTCAGAGGAAGTCCAAAATTTATTTCTAGAATTAATGTTTTTTAAATGTTGGTGTGGAGTTTATCAACAAACCACGGGTTACGGGTATGATACGTGATTATTACATTTGGCTCGGTCGACGTATCATGGACCAGACTGGAGATGATCAATTTTGGATCAAAAATCTAACCGCGAGCCTCACACGTGGTTTCGACAAAGGGTTAACGTTACAAAGACTTGCCGTTATGCCTTGCCATACCATACCGTGCTATGCGTAATCATTTACAATAGACTAAATTAAAAGAAGCAACTTCAATCGAGTTTTTCACTTTACATATATGTATTATATTAAATAGATGATTTGTTCTAATAAAATGATCAAAGTGGCCTTATCTAATCAATGTCTAGTAAGTAATGATGAATTAAAGTTATAAACAATTCAAATTATATATATAATCAAAATAATTATATATTCTTTTCAAGTATATAATAGTTATTGTTCAAGTTCAATTAAAACTCGTTTTAGCATAAGAACATTATAAAATACTTATTTTTCACTTAATTTTGGTTTTAGGCAACTGTTTTCAACTTATATGAAAATAATTTATGTTGTGCGATACTTTAGGCACAAATGTAGGTATATTTATTAAGATCTTTTATAAATGAGTATCGTTATTAAAATATAATTATACCATTTTTCATTCTAGAAGGATACATTTGTATGTATATTAGTTTCATGAAATATCAATCGTTCATTAATAGTTTGCTGTTTTTCTAATTAATGATCTTAATATAATTAAGAAATGGTATATATAAAATTGAGTTATATTAACAAATTTTGTTATTATAATAAAATTTTGAAAATAATTGACAGTTATTTTTATTATAAATTTCTGAGATGAAAAAACATTAGGGAAATTATATGTTTATATGATACATAAATAATTTCAACTATATTATAATGCTCCTACTATGATTTAATAATAATATTATTTAATATAATAAAAAATAGATTAAAATATCACGTAACTAATATGTATTAACTTCAAAATGTGTTTTATTTTATTGTAGCAAAACTGGTATTTCAGACCAATAAAAAAAATTAAATTATTATTGAAGAATTTAAAAGTTAAAGAAGACCTTATTTATGAAAAAATACTTGAGAAATATAAAAGCGAATTTCCAGCAGGATACAAATGCTCTGCAATCTGATCAAGATATCGCTAAATGGCGTGTCATGCTCTGGATAATAATCAGAAATTAAAACAAATAACGTGTAGTAATAATTTTCGGAGAAAGAGAGATTTAAATAATCTATTTGCAACGTTGAGACGATACAGTAACAATAACAATAAGAATAAGGAATAAGATGTTGCCGACTAAAGTGTTTTCCAACAATTTACTGTCTTTTCATAAGCTAATGCTGCTTTAACATAATATTTTTTACTATTTTACTATTTATATAATATAATCTTAGTTGATAATAAAAAATCTATCTCTATATTCATAAAATCAATATTTTGTTTCGAACGTGGTTTGCAGTTTTAGTTTGTATATAAAAAATATAGTCATTTATCCTAATACAAATTATTATGAACGTGCTTAACTTTGACAGAATATGGAATCCAGAATAGCAGTACTGCTGCAACACGATATAGCGATTAACGCTTTTACTCTGCCATTGTTACAGCACAAATATTGCAACCATTTCGTATATCACAAGGTAAGTTTGAAACTCATATTAAACTTGCGGTTAATACAACAATACGTTTTAATTTAAATAGTATATTTTATAATTAACCTACATTTAAACTGACGACCGTATAGTTTGTTGCAGGCATATCGTCGCAAATCATTTCGTCACAAAATACATTTAGTCGTCCATATATTTAAGTTAAAAAAATGTATAATAGAACGTAAAAGCTCTATATATTACCTAATATTAATTAACTAGTTATGAGAATTAGAGGATCAGAACCGACTGCTTAATGGATTAATTATAGTTTGTTTATATTAACATAATTAATTTTATATTATCTATTGTCGTTATTGATTACTTATTTGCATTCAAGAAATAATCATTTCATACAATTATTAAGTTATAATTTACTATTTAGGTAGTCTATCTAAATCAAAATATATAAATAAGCCTCAGATAATATAAAAACAATAGAAAATACCGTTTCTAGTCATTATTTTATTTAATATAATATGAACATTTTTGTATTTTATATTATTTTAAATACTAAGACGGAATTTACAGATTTTATTGCATTTATGAAATTATATTACATCAAATTTAAACATTTTTTAAAAAAAAATCATTTACAACATTGATGCAAAAAGTGGATAGAAAGCAAAATATGTCGAAAGTTTTAAACGCGACGATTCAGATGTTTTTTTTAAATAGTCTTTTTTTCAAAAATCCCCATTAAGGTTTTCTTAAACACAAAAATGCTCATTTGATACTTTTAAAAAAGTTATCAAATGATACCAAAATCGATGTCTCTTCTATACACATGTAAGTGTAACGAAAGGCAACTATAGACAACCCCTTTCGAGCACCATTTGTCGTAAAATCAATACTTTAAGTTACGTCAAACAATTTTTATATATATAATATGATTCTGAGATTATTATAAATTGGAACTTTTAACACATTTCACTTTTGAAAAATTGTCAAATAGAGCAAGTTCTCAATGATATATGTTGCAAAGGTACCTAATCATATCTGAAATGGTTCAAGTGTAATATAGTACTCGAAGGAATCCAACAATACCTAAGTGGATTTGAACATTTTGTCAATGTTGCCGCGAGTAGATTAGAAATTACTCGTTGGCTCAACGAGTAAAACCTAAGGGAACTCTACGATGTAAAAGATGATTTTTTAAAAATCCAAAGGTATCCGAGTTTACTTAAAGTATAGATGTCTTTGACCAAATCATATTTCGATAAGACTATATATGTATCGTATACCGCAAGAATGAGACTCAATGGTTTTCGATTCTTTACGGATTACCGGATTTAGGTGAATACTGTACTTAAATATTCGGTGATGTTATTCTCGAAAACAACGACAAAATACTTACCTTGAGTAGATGAAATTTGTTTTCGATAAAACTCGATTTTTATTGTAAATATGATATTTGTTATTTAAGATTTGTGAAAGTTGTTCAAAACTTCTATCCATATATGTAGATAATCATGATAAGATCATTAACTGTTTTTAAATTGAATAAAATATTATTATAAAATCTACAATTATTACATTATTTAAATACTAATAGGTTCATATCCTGAATGAATTTGTTACGTCAAATTGTTCATTAATTGCAGATGTTGGAAGGGAAATTGAAATGACTTGAAAATTCTTCAATAAATATATAATTTATTAAATGCAATGATGAAATGGTGTAACAATGGAGGTAGGGCGCATCGAAATCGTGGGACCCTCACTGGGCAGTCGGAGTTTAATTTGGCGCCCCGCCCTTACCCCCGGATCGGAAATATTATTGATAAAATATTTTCGTTATTTACATTATGAATTAAGTGTTAGTTATTAAACAATAAATAGTTGGGTAGTCATTAAGTTCATTATTGAGTATATATAATATAATCAGAATTCAGACACTTGCAATAAGGAAAATATTACAAGAAATGAAGCCTGTATCATTATTATCGCACTATATTGTAATACGCTGAATTCGAATCGAGATCCGACTTGAATTTCCTTAACGTTATTTCAAACGTATTTTTGATTTATTTTGAATTGTTGTCTTGTTTAAATATTACGTTTCGACCTGTTCCTGTATATTTTTCAATTATGTACTTTGTGTAAAATTATTTATGAGTATCAAATATTCTTATGGAATGATTCAAATCGGAATTTCGAAGCGAAAGTGACCCAGAACAAGTTATTCCCCGTCGATTTTGCTATATATATATAGCGAGTTTTCGAGAATGCGGTCGACGTACAAAATGATTTCGTACATATGTTTAAAATCGACCGGGGTCACGTGTTCGTGGTAAAGTCGAATGGTAAAGTGTCGAGATAGTCTGGTGAAACAAATCCGAAGCAACGAGCTCGACAAATCGAAAAGACAGCTCTTTCGCAAAATTGCGCAAGATCAACGAAGCATTATTTTTTCTTCTTATCTACGAATCATCAAGCGCGAGGTTACGTCATAATAACCGTTAACAATTCGATCTTACTCTATTTGCGATAATTACAATTATATTAAGAAATTGTCAAATTACGTATTTTTCCGTATTATATCGATATTAAGCGACTCAACGCTTGGACTCAAATATACAAGCACGTAATATACAGATACCGCAGGGTAAATCCCAAAATCGCGAAATTTTTATCACAAAACTGTGAAATTTATAATACGCGCCAAGGGAGTGTAACCTGCGTTTAGTCGGTAAAGTTACATAACGAATATTTTCGTCGTCTCATTAATAAATCTCCTGCTACAATTCCATATATGCAACTTTGCACACTAAATACAGGAAGAAAAGCACGAATTTATGCAGAAGCACGAACAGATATTCAATATCATAGACATACGTAAAGCATACTGCAAATATGAAAATCATAATCATGATGATTATTATTATTATTATTATTATTATTATTTATAATAAAAATATTTAAACTTAATAATGCAACATGGACTACCACTGTTTATGTAACAGAGCAGTGCTGAAATCACAGAAATTTGGTTCATCGGTGCAACACTTGAGGCATTTGATACGCAACTCGATTTTGCTGTACAAGAAGTTTTGTGATACAAATTTCTTTATTGCTTTGGGAATTGTCGTGCGCACGCTTATCGAAAATACACTACATTCATTAATCATGCGGCTGAATTAACTAATGACATGAACAAAAACGCTTGTTCAAATGCGCGAATTACTAACAGGATGAAAAATCAAATTATCAACAAATTTAACGTTCATAGAATATGTACAATCTAAAAAGCGTAACAAAAAGTGCGGAGACCGCTACGCATTTACATAAAGTTTTTTTCCACCGTTCCTATATGCACAAATGGCATGCACAGTCGAAATTGAATACGGCCTAAGAATCTCGAACCCTTTTTTCCGTGGTATGTTTCTTTTTGAATTGAAACATTCGAACGCTCTTACAAGAAACGCATTATAATCCTGTTGCAACAAACTTAGGATTTCTGTATAATTGTTTTCATCCCTGACGCTTTTCTGACAGAAAAATCACTGTTATATGATCGGACGCAAAATGATGAGCTAAAAGAGCACAACGACGATTTCGACACTCCGTTGACATCACTTTTTTGCTTTGTCATTTACTACAGGGATTTTAAGCAATTATTTAAATCACGTTGGAATTAAGAAATGTGAAGCTGATTTTTTAATCCAAAAATTTTTCAAGTGGTGCAGAATTTAATTATGAGAAATTTTCTTCTTTGATTCAGCCTATTATTATTATTATTCTTATTATTATTATTATTATTATTATTAATTACTATTATTATTACTAGGATAAGAATCAGTTAGTTATATTATAGTAGTTTGTTGAATTGTGTTAATTCAATTACGTGAAATTTATGGTGATATATTTTGTCTTAAGTATAATTTTCAGATTAATAATCATAATTGGTTTCGTCAATAAAGTAAATAATTGAAATTTATGAGTTCTTATTAATCGTTGTAATGAAATAATTTCATTAAGAATGTATATGTTAGGTTCATTTTATATTTATTATTATGTTAATATCTTTTTCAATATAATGCATAAAATTACACGGATAAAGTATATTAAATCATATTGAAAAATCCGTAATAATATAAATTATACGTTTAAAAGATTAAGATAGTATTCGGTATACTTATTTTTATATATAGTAATTGTTGCTTATTTATAATTTCGTATTAATCAATTTAAGACATTGGTCATTCATCAGAAATAATAAAACTATGATATTTCTTTGAATAATACCTCGCGTAATTTAAATAATAATACAATCGTGAATTAAAAGAAAAATACTTTTGTGAAATTAATATTTCTATCACTCTATATAAAATTAATCCACGTGTAATTAATCTTAGTCAAAACATTAAGATATAACGGATATATAATAACGTTTTATTGGTTGATAGAATTTCCTAAATGATGACAAATCAATTAAAATTCTTATTTTTATATGCAAGATTTAATTAAGTCAAATTGGATTACGTATAAACTTGTTTAGATAATATTTTTCAATTATTATATATTCCATTAATTATTTCCTGTGGAATTTGGTTCACAAAATCCACAAGTTTATAATTTTATTTTAAGATTGTTAAACAAATTTTAATTCATATTGGCAGAAAATGTTATAACGTACTTCCTTAAAGTAGTCTATATTTTGAATTAACATTTGTTTTTATGTAGTTTCGTCGAAGAATTTGATTACTTAATAGAGTTTATGGATAAGTTTGTGAAATTGAATAATGTTTGTCAATCATTATCAATCTTCTATATATTATAATATTATATATGTTAATACTAATGATTCGTTCTCTATGTTAATTTTTCTATTAAAAAAATACACGCTTCAAAATGCTTATTTCCAAGAAAACTAATTAAATTACACCTAAAATCCCTGATCGAATTGGACAATAGAAATTCGAATCTAGTGTGTATTATTAGGTTTTTGACTCGAAGAATTAATTGTAGTAATAATCTACGACTATGTTTGTTTCATCTGCGTCTATAAAGTAGTTTAAAATTATCGACGCACAATGTACCGTCGATTTGTATGTCATTAAGTCAAATAGTAGTAATAAAGTTGTTCGTGCGTTATTATATTTAACCATATGTTTAATCAAAATGGCAGCAGTTAGGCCATGCGGCTTCTATCATCTAGTCATCTCACCCCTCTTATTTAGTTTTAAAATTTTTCTTTATTTAGTTGAACTTTAGATTTGATAATAAAATGTAATAATTCATTTATACGATCTGAAATTACCATTAAAAATTACGTACTTCGAAGCGCCTACTCTAGCGATTTATTTTAAAATTTACTTCATTAAGTACTATGCTTCTTCACTTTGTTTCATCATCACTATGTTCAAAATCACTGAAGCTTTGTTGGTTTAAATTTAACAAAAAGTATCCTGCTTGAATTAGTTTGAGCTCAAAAGTTCAAAAACAATTATCCGAATAAATAGTTAGTTTCGTTATAGGATCTTTAAGTTTATAGAAGTGAATCTGTTTCTGAAAGAGACACGTATATTATTTCTCCCAAACGATCAATTTTACCTCGCATTTGACCGAAAAATACTGGAATTTTATAATATTTATTATAATATAGATTTATTTATATTTCATTTAATTTCGTAAAGATGACATAAATTGCCTCTATAGTTATAAGTCAGACTAAAGCCTCATTGCATTGTAAGTCTACTTCTATTTAAGTGCAGTTTACGTTGTTTGTTACGAAATGGTTTCGTGTCTCCAATCATATCTTCTAATGTAATCGCATACTTCTTTCACATCCCTCGCATTCATACGTGTCTTGACACTTATATCAAATCTTCATTTGTTCATTATATTAAAGGAAAATATAAATTCCAACTCATCTGTAAGTTTATACATGAGTGTCTGTGTTGTTGAAAACACAATTGGTCATAAATGCATACATGAAATCAGACATAATTATCTACACAATGTATGTTTAAAAAATTCAAGATCTCGTTAATGTACGATTGAATTATTAAATTTGTTTCATATTCTTGAAATTAAACAGACTTTTATATACACGTTATTATGATTTATACAAATAAATTGTTTTGAATTTATAGGTAATGTGTCATTTAATATCAGCAAAAAATTATAAATAGATATTTAAGTGACTTTTAAAATAGTTTTAACTTGACTTTATTTATATACTTTACAAATAAGCCCTTAATCGATCAATTAGCGTACAACATTAATTAAAAGCTATCTCTTTCAGAACAAAAACAAAAAACCAACAAATATGAACATAAAGAAGGTAAATTCCATCATGATGGTCCATTATTTTGAACATTCGTCCGTGCATTTAGACTCCTTCTTGTGTTTCATCTGTAAAATTAGCACTCGATTTATCAAACATTCTGCAAACTGCACTCGCATTATTTCACTTAATCTGCAGCCCTGTTGCCACCATTACATATCGCTAGATTTTATTAATAGATTCTTAAATAGGCGATAAGCAAAAATATGTGAATATAATTATAGTTTATGTATAATATTTACTCGTCCCATTTAAGTATCATTAGGATCGCATTGATTATTTATTTCATTAATTTTATAACAATGATTGAAAGAATCTATCTCTTATTCATCTTGTTTCTTTCTTTCGCACATTTTCTCTGACGCTGTTGCACACATTATACAACTATTTTTATTTATTAAACTAAATGGCATGAAAATGCTCGTTGGAATTGACTCGTGTTTACAATATTACAATGTTCACGAATGTGGTTCGCATTTACGTCAGCTATAAAATTATTCGATTGAATTAGGATAGAAGAAGAAATGAGTTCGATATCAATTTAATGACTCGAAGTTGTTTCCCTCTGTTGTTTATTAAATCTGTGCTTTGTTCGTAATTTCTGTCTTGCAGGTAGTTAATTGTTTAAACTAATCGCTTACAGTCCTGGTTTCGTGTAGAAGATGCCTCGTATGATATAAGCTAAAATTCGCATATTATCAAGATGATTTCTTGTAATGAAAAGACGCATCTACCGTATCACAAGCAGTTCATATAATAATGAGGACGTCTCACTTTACAGCCACGATAGTAAATTGTTGACGAGTAAGGACGATTGCTTTATATTCTTTTATCAAATTCAAACAGAACGATTAAACTAATTAATTAAAAACGATAATTTAATTTATTATTATTAATTTAAATTATTCTCGGTGTATTTTTCGAACAAAACTTAACGACATCGTATATATATGTCAGTCTTAGAAAGTGACTCGATGAAATTTGTTCTTGTAAAAATATATTCTAATTATTGAAATGAAAAAAATTATGTTGTTGCAATTCGTAAATCTGAAAAATGCGCGAAACAAAATGAAGACACTATTCTGACATTTGTTTGTCCGACTAATATAACTTGGAGCGTCGACAATCCACCATCTCTCCACGACATCGTCGAAACTTTTGGAAATACTTTCGTGGATCACCTTGGATTTATCACAATGTATAATTTTTTAAAATAGTTAGATCCAACAGGAACGCGGGACCCTTGACTACGTCCCTGTGTGTATCATCTACACATTCTCTAATCTAAAGATGTTTTAAAAAAATCTCCTTTCGAAGATAAAATGGTAGATATTTGATAACAATGCATCGCATCTAATTTACACTACGTAGATTACTTAAGAAATGATTTTATCGTGACTTTATGCACAGCCCATGAAACATAAGGGCTCCATTGATGAGCTCTATGGGTAATTCATTAATTTATTAAGATCATATATTATTTTCTATCGTCCTGAAATTGTCCTAAAATGAATTGAAAAATTAAAATTATATATATATATATTTATTTATTTTACATATGTATATATATTTAATTATACTTTTTTCAGATTCTATGAGTGCAAAACTGTGCGCAAAATCTCTTTAACGACGATTTGAGCATCATTCTCTGTCATTATTCTTAATAATATATTGTTGTATTTTCTGTATATTTTGCAATTTTAAAAATTTTCAGGACAAAAAATGCGCCTATATGTATTTTAAATTTAATTTTTGTCGATTTTATATATAAACATTAGAGAGTCTAATTGATTGTATTTTCTTAATGCATTCAAAAATATTTTCGTTTCGTTTTGACGAGTAATAATTACAGACAAATTTTGATGTTGTTGTTTTGAATAAGACAGTTTGAGGACATTTCATGCCATCAATTTTTGCCTGTCGCGACATTCGAACAAATTTGATATTTGCCTCTCTGACGTATTTCAATAGATATTTTCGACAAATTTAAATTACTATATGAAGAATTCGTATAGTGCAAGTTTGGTGACAATTAACGCAGCTATTTTGTTTTAAACTCATTAATCAAAATGCATAAACGATAAGGTACCTTAAAATTGTATTTGGACGTATTTAAATTAAAATTTAAATTAATGTATTCATGTTAAATAAAACTGGAAATTGAGTCACATACAGTGGTCTATTGACACAATATAATTTAATTGCAATCAAATTAGACTATCTCAATTTCTTCATTATAAACTACTATCATATTATACTTCTGTATTATTATCAAAGAAACAGTTAAACTTAACATCATTGCTATCGACAACAACATCGTTTCAATAGTCGAGGTAACAAAAACAGATCAACTTTCCTTTTGAGGTTTATCAATGGCTTATTAATTTCACCAAACCTCTCACATACACAACAACAGAATTCGTCTAACACGATATGAAACTGATTTGTTTAAATGATTTACGCAAACAATATGATATTCAAATATATGAAAATTCGTAAATCGATTATGCAGAATGAAGGATTTGAAACAACACGCTCCATTGTCAAGTCAATAGCAAAGTACAATACGCGATCGATGAGAAAGCGAAACCGTGATTCAGACACGTCTTAAAAACGAGTCGCGCATGTTCCGTAGCACCAATATTAAAGTAGCGAATGCAAATGGAAGATTCGCGAAAAGTTAAAATACGTAGATACATGTATATATACTTATATTTATAAATCTGAGCCGTCGAACGGCGATGATCCGTAAACCTCGGATTATAAAATAAATAAAGGACGCGTCACGCCCACCCGGCAGCAGATGCAAGCTTCAGGGTCTGGATAGCCAATTGCCAGAGTCCTCGAGGTGACCGAAATCATTCGAACATTCTTCCGGTGGTATAATGAATCCTTTTGAGGCAAAAACGGTATAAAAAATGATGATTTCGGCAATGAGCTAGAAAACAAGTCTTGCAACAAACGCCGAGGGCGACACCAACCGGCGGGTTTTCCAACAATCAGAACGAGTTTAACAACTGACGCAAAATCAAAACTTTATGCTAGCGTTTTATATTTAATTGTCTTAACAATGAGCTTCGCAAGCTGCATAAACAACGCATTATAAATCAGTTATTCGCTGCGATACGTAACTGGCATTGGGATTTTGCCAGCAACGTTACGTGCCATTCACTGCCCCGATCCGCAATTCTCTTACGAAAAAAAAAGTTAAATGAATACGGTTTCCTAATAACTGCAGTAGCCATGTAATGAACAGACATAATAAGCAACTCTTAACTGGAGCGTAAAGTAAAGTGGGACAAAAGTTTACGCACTTGTTACAAAAAGCATTAAAGCTTAATTTTTAAAGAGGTTGGCGCGTGACCTTTCCAATTCCAATTATTTCTGGTTAAATTGGAACAATTAAGAGACGTTTCGACGGATATTTATATGTTTCACGCGCAATTTATGTATATAAGGCAAACACGAAGCAATCAAGTCAAACCAAGCTTCAATTTATTCAGCCGGATGACACTTGGAATGACGTTTGTTGCATAATCTTAGCCCACTGTACTCCAGTTATCGCAAGTCGGCTTAATTTTAAATCAATTTAATACGCAATTTGCGATCAGTTGACATTATTCGCAACAATTTCAATGAAACTGCAAGCGGAATAACTCGCTTGATTTATGGATATTCACATTTTGACGTATTGCTTCGTTTACAATATAATATTTGATTTTTTTCATCTTTTGACTCACATCCCCAGCAGAACATCAACGTTTTTATAAACGTTCATAATAAGTTTGAAAACGTATATCATATGTTACACGCACGTTTTGTTCCCTCAGGGATGTCACCTAATTTGGTTCGATAAAGTCCTTACTCATCAAATGACAACTGTTTAATATTAATTTGAATTGTTTCTAAAAGTGATGAAAATCGTATTCATTTACACCTTTGTCTGGCATCACGTCATCAAAAAATTAACACATTGGAAACACTGTAATTCTATCAGGCGTTGTTATTATTTAAGAAGATGTCAGAGAGTAGAATTTATGAATTGTTCACGTGATATGTTACTACCACAGAGATTCTCGCACCACTGTTATCGACCAAGCAGCACTACAAGCGGATTCTAAACTCACTTCAACAATCGCTCAAATGTCGCGTGTTAATAATGAAGAGGATTTCGGTTACTTACGTTCACTAAACTATACAAATTCGTTCTAATTTCTTGTTCGAGATTTGATTTAATTATAGAAAATATGTTTCTTTCAAAATGTATGCAGTTGATGCTTTATTATGTTAAGTAATTCAGTTTGAGCAAATCCGAAGCGAACGACGCCTGGGAGATCTTAAGTCAATCGAACTCTACATTACGTCGATTAATTACTCCATGAACGATCTAAAAATAGTTTAAATGCTTTTCCGTACTTTAGAGAGGATTATTGATTATATCGATAGGATACTTGGAATATAATAATAAAAATCTTTAGTAAATACATTTAGAAGTTTCTCTCAAAGCACGAGGCCATATCTTAGCGACATCTATAACATTTTGCATAATAACAACCTTGATAAAGTGACGCATTTCCAATACTAAAAACAACACCTGGTTTTTAAGCGTAACGACTTGCTTTACAGATGTATTAAGTACCCAAAGTAATCATTCAATTTTTCAAGAAAGCTTGAATCGAATTGGAAGCGAAATTGCAGCATATAAAAATGTAGAAACGTGAATTGACTTCGTATGCTGATGGATTAAGAACGTACTACGCGTGCTCGCATTGCTCGAAGAGATCCGTTGCCGTTCTTAGTAAAGTGATAGTCGATTAAGTGGCCTCTATGTTAGCAGCTATTAAGTTAGTTCCTGGGCTAGATGAGAGCGAGTTTTGGAGGACAACAGCCGCCCGTGAAGTGCCCGCTAGCGGCCTCCCGTTCCCGTTTGCGGCGACCCTGGCGTTCTGCAGTCTGTGGACAAGCATTCGTTGTTTCAATAAAAAGTCACGCTCTTTATCCGACATAATAACATTTAAAGTGGATCAGTCATTTGAACATCATAACTTGCAGTAATTACTACTCAATATTTTTGAATTATAATTCAACATAAATTTTCTTTATTTTTAAAATAAATACTTACTGAGCGTGAATCGTCCCATGACAAGCTGCATTTCAATCAGTTTTGTTAGTATTCATTTTTACTTCAAAGTTAACATTAATGCTATATTGTTATTATAATCTTTGTGAGCAACGGTAGTGATGCTTATCAATTAATCAGGTAATAAATTACCTGCTGATATGTTTCAGGTATTATTACATAGAAAGTAAAAATCATAAACACACGAATCTTTAGTATTGTTATAATATTAAATTAGTAAAAATTAAAATACTTTTATAATGTATCGACGGTATATTTCAAATAGTTACAATATATTTTTATATAATTTGGGTTTAAGCACTCATGCGCAGTGATGCCACTGGCTGAGGGATGTTTTGAATGTGTCGATTCATCGACACACATACATGACCAAACCATTCAAAACATCCCTCTGCCAGTGGCATCACTGCTCATGCGGTAATACTTGTTAAAGTTTGAATTATATTAAATTTTTAACAATTTGTATATATAATTTTATATTTATGCGAAAGGATAAAATATACGTTTGGTTATTTTTTTTATTTTTTTATATATAAATTATATATATATAAATTCAACATTAAATAAGGCGGTTAAATTTAATCACATATATATTACTGAATAATTATTTTTGACTGAGCAAGATTAACTTCTTCCTACAAAATTTGTTTATTGCAATGATATATTAAATTAATATATTTAACACATACACAAACCAAATACAAAATGAATACCATTTAGATGACGATAAAAATAATGGATTTTCAGAATATAATTTTTAATTATAATACAAAATTATTACTTCAACAAAAATGAAGATTTCTTAAATTACATCGTAAAACAATGTTTTAACAAGTATCTGGAAATGAGACTCTCTTTTAAACTTTCTTTATTAAACTAGAAGTTTGCATTAATTTGATCTGATTTAACCGCTTAAAAAATCGTATTAAATAAGAAATGGTTTTCCAAAAACAAAAAAATGTTACGTTAGAGCATGACTTTTTGAAATTTATTTATAAGAATTCCTCATAAAACCCCGTGTAATGCCATAGAATAACGGTATAAAGTTCTAATCTAAGGTCAGAAAATATCTTGTTTTAATACAATTTGTCAAGTGATTAAATGAAGCTATATTAACCATATAATTATGTAACAAAAAGCTTTGATATTTCAGTGTGAATTGAGTTAAATCGTTAATTTGTATAATACAAATATCTTATCCGCGTTATTTAAAAATAATTGCATTATACTCATTCAACATGTATACTTATTATGTGCGGTCATTTATACCATTAAAGTGTGTAACGAACGAAATCTGGCGAAATAGTTGGACGAATGAGAATGTCAATAAATGAACTCACTTAATCTTAGATTGCCTCATGAACTGCTGTATCTTGCGGGCGGCCTGATGAGCTGCCTGTTGATGAACCGGTTGCTGTCTAGAGTTAGAAGTGCCAGGACGAGCGCGGTAACTTCTGTAGTTATTTTGAATCACCAGGGCGGCCTTCGTAGCTTGTCTAGAAGCGCCAAAACGAGTAAGTCAAACGAGAGGCAACGCGCTATGATCCGCAGGTACGGCGGAAAGACATGCTCGAGAAGCGTTCCATTATGTACGATCCGGGACTTCGTCTCAAGCTGAAGTCGTATTAATTTAATGCCAGCTTAATTTCGTATTCGGACTACCGCGGCAAGAAACGAAGGAAGTCCGCAAAGTTTTCGAATTATTTACGATGCCAATTAAAAGTTCTGTCCTGTCCCCAACCTCGGTAACAGGACTCCCTCAACTTTAACGCGGTACTCGCCACCGGATCGTTAATTCGAAGCTAACATGTCACGCTATCCCTCACATTAACTCTAATTATGATACATTTGGTTAAGTGTACTCATGCTCTATTGCCTTTCGCTTATCTTTCTTCCTCGACTCAACACATAAGCTTGATCGTCTTTTGGTGAATAGAATTGACATGCCGCAACAACACTAATACAGTATTATTTGCACACACAAATTTTACATTTAAAACATTACATCACATTTAATCAACTTTTAAATTGTTTATGTTTAACTGTTTATATGAGAATTTGAAGATTCTTTTTGTATTTAATTTATGTAAATTATTATCATAATCTTTTAATTCTCAAAACATTTTATACCGATTTATTTAATAATATACTTTGTTAATCTAAGTTCTGCCATTTTAATTTGCTTATCTGTATTTAGAAATACTTTTTGGATTATGATTTTAAATATGAAATATAAAATATCTGCTGATAATAAATTAATTAATTGCAGTGGAATTTTAATAAGTATTTTTATTATATTAAAAAATAAATATGAAATTTATATTTCACCACTAGAAATTTGTATACGTTTATAAATATTATAAAATAACTATATTCTCTTATTCACATTATATAGCAGCAATACAAAACTTATGTCATGTAGTATAATAGAATATACCAAATACCCAACTTTTCATCATCAAATTTAAACTGCATCTAATCAGTTTTATCACATTCAAAAATCCCTGTCAATATTGTGATAGCTGCCTGTCAAATTAACTGTTCAAATATATTTTAAAATTTCAAAAATTAATCCGAATAATATAAGTATATAATATCCTAGTGATTACATATTATTAATCAATTATTATGAAATAATGAATATAATATTTTTATACAGATAATATTAACCAAAATTATATATAATACATAAATGATAAAATGAAAATTACTTATTCTTTTTTAATCATAATAATTTGACTTAACTATCGAAATTAAATTTAATAATTTACTATGAAAAAGAATTGAATTAAATCTGATTATATTATAATCGAAATTACATAATTTACCTATAATAAGCGTACTGTTTATGTCGACGATAATACTGCTGAATAAGAACTGCAGCATGTCGCTCTGCTTCCTCCTGTCTCTGTCGACCCTTGTAACTTCGATAAGCTTTCTGGATCATCCTGGCAGCTTGATATAATTCTCGCTGTTCACGATCGGATAGTGTAAGTCTACTAAGATCGGCTTCACTGCCGTCACCGGATCCAACGCCACCTGTATCGAAAGTATATTCAAATTCAAGTTTTTGACTTTTGTTTCCGTCGTACTGACCATTCTGATTACTACTCCCATCAAGTTGCAACTGTAGTTGGAGAAACTCGCAGAAATCGACTGTCGTTGGTGGTGGTGACGGTGAATCCGGTGTTAAACAGCTGCTAGATGGACTCGATGGACTCGCGTCTGCATCCGCATCCGAAACGGAAGCTGCACCTCCGCTGCACTCGCGATACGAGTCGAACAATTCGCCCGTATCAAGAGGCTATCAAATAATAAATATATAATTATTATATTCATTTGTATTGCACTTAATTATTTATTAAATATTTTTATACATAAAGCCGTTAAAAATCTATACGAAAAGTATTTGTATATATTAGTATACTGTTATCACGAAGCGTACTATGCGAAATAAAATTTAAAAAGTACAAATAGACAACAAATTCATAAATGTTTCGCATTTGCATAATGTTTATTATTACAAGAAAATGAAATTTACGATAAACAACGAATAATAATTAATCGTGTATACATAAATTTACATAATCCGTGATTTATTGAAATGTAAATAATATATAGAATTGCATCATTCATTAATTAAAACTTTGAATATAAGTGTTCGGATGCAATTTTATAATATCCATTTTATCAATAATTTTTTTTTTAATTCAAAATGATATAAATTGAAGTTAATAAATGATAACTATAATGTTTATACTGTAAAAATAAGTTTTTCCTTATCGTTCGTATTTATTGCGATGTTCTTTAATGCTAACGTTTGTGTGCATCTAAATGGAACGTTTTACATTTTACACCTTTTTTTAGAGTGTACATATGATTTAATTTTGATTACATATTTCTTTCAAATGAACACATAAAATGAAACTGTTTTAAAAACAGTCTAAATCGATTATTTATATTTAATATATTATTCTGTAGTTATTAAAATTATAGTACTTTTTCAATTTAGTAATATTTTATTTTATGATTGTTGATTTGATCTTAAAGTCTAAATCAACTTTTGTCAATATATGTCTATATGTGGATACATTCTTATAAAATTATTCAAATGCGTTAAAAAAACTTAAATTTGGTCAATCTAACGTACATTGACCTCAAAGTGATAAAAACGCTCCAATTAGATTATATAAAGGAAAGCAATATTTTGTACAAAAGACAATACTATGTACCATTTGTTCCATTAAAGCGTCTTCGAGCGGAGGTAGAGGCGGAGGCGGAGGCGGAGAAGATGAAAACGGAACGTCACCCTCTGTTCGTTTGATTCTCTCCGGCAGTGCGGCTATGATTTGCTCTGCCAATGTGAGGACTCTTGCGTCTTCCTCCCCTACAAAAACAAATAGCACACGTTAACATGCTGAGACCGCAATTGCGAACAAAAGCTGCATTGTAAACACCGATCACAACATTAAAAACAGGTGAAAATACACTGCGTCAATGCATCGCTGGTCTTCATTAGCGGCTTCCTGGCACGAGCACAATATTTTTACGCGATTACCAATAACCAAACAACAATTATTTCCCACAAATATGGCCATTTGGCGGCGCAACTGATAAATACTCAGCAATCCAGCAGCAACAACATCAAATTAATATCAGGGCCGTTTTTGATTTCTCAACGTTTCTTTTGGTGGTTCAATTAGCACAAATCAGATAACTGCACGTGAAACATGAGGCATACGAAGTTTCTCCAAACGAAGGCTTCTTCCTGAAAGGGATAATTGCGACGGCTGAAGCAGTTTGTGCTAACTGAATACCAACAAAGGCTAAGCAACACCAACACGAAGCCACAATAAGAGTTTAGACGTACATGGCAAGTCCGCGTGCCGATCTTGGATTTTTCGAAAGATATACAATTACGAGATTGATCAAATTGTATATGTAATGCTACCGACGTGAATCCTGGTCATTTGGGAGATAGCGGTCTATTTGAGCGTGTTCAACGGAAATTGAGAGTGTTTCGTTTGCAGATAGAGACAAAGATAGATAGATGTACAAATAGTATACAAACAGACAAATAAAACAGGCAAACAAACAAACATATTATGGCCAACGAGGTAAGTACGGACCTACGGTCTCCCGGGAGTTCGAAGTATTATCCATTCCCTGTTGCCCGAGGCCTAACGATTGCTCATCCTCTTGCAACAAATCCATGCTGTCCAGAAGCGGCGAACCACCTGTGTTTTTGGATAAACCCCTTAATGCTAAATTCCCAATTCTTATTCACATTTATGTTTTCAGAGGAACGGTATGGGTGATAGCAATGATTTTTTATGCTTCCATTTACACTTCAAATTTACAAATTTACACTTCACTACCAGGGGCATTCGTAATCAAGTATTCAAAACTTGCTTCCAAATCATGTTCAACAATCTAAACGTTTAGAATTACTCTATGCTTTAAGGAAAGGTGGCATGAGAATAGCATTCTATACACGGAGAAAAATATAATATAATATTACTGCATTATCTGTTAATGTCAGAATATCAGAAACTGTCAACTTTGATTTTCAATTTTCTGCAGATGAATATATATATACAATTTATCAGACTTGTAATTGTAACATATTATTATATGTTACAATATAACTTGTAACTTCTGTAACATATTATTGCATATAAATATTGCAATTCAATACAAGATACAGAATTAAATATAATGTGTGTATACTAAGTGAAATTGTAATTTACATAGAATAAAAAATTAGGCTGGCTAATTTTTTATTTATATTCTGTGAATTGCATAAAATAATCTGTAAACATAAGTTGTTGATACAAACGTTTGTTTAAATGCAGACGAATAAATTTCATTTGTTCTTTAGTTAAACGTCAGAATTTACTAGTTGTGTTTAGTAATTTTTAAGTTGTTAAAAATGTACAAATATGTATTGCTCAATACTGTGCTACTTTAATTTTTAATTATACTGCACTGACAGAGTACAAACTTATACAAATATTCTGATTTTGATAGATAATTCAGTAAAGTATTGTATATTATAATAAATACTACTATAATATTTCTCTCAGCGTAACAATAATGTTAAATTATAATTTTAAATACCGTTTTTAAATATTTTAGATCGTACTTTTTGTTTTATTTCTATTCTCAAATAGTCCATATCTATGAAACGAATGTTTTGAAGCAAACTATATTTGCAATAGTAAACTAAATAAAAAATCATTGATATTAAAACCATTAGCTATATAATTTCTAAACTTACCAAATATTAACTTTTAGTATATTACATATCTACTTATGAATTACAAATATTATAATTTGATAATATAAAATTGTTTTTACAATAACAAAACATACATATGCATGAAATTAATACATTTAAGTAGAAAGTAAAAAGTCGAAACTAACACAGCGTCAGATCGAGACCGCTATCTTGCGAGGACCTCCTAGGACTAGGGCTGGCCGGCCGTAAGAATAGCCTCTCGTCCTGCCTTCTAGCTTCCAATTGATTCAGTTCCTCGGCAATCACCGTGTGACCGTTCTCCGTAGCCAATTCGGTCGCACTCTTGTTCTGACAATCTCTCACACGTAGCGCCATTGCATTCCATCTGGACAAACGACAGAATAACCGCCGTTAACGCAATCAGATAGCGCTATTCATAGCGCATATCAGGACACATCTTCACGGCCAAAACTACCACGTCTTTGAGCATTTCATCACATTGCTATTTCTTCAATATGCGACATAAAATTCTTCAGAAACATATACACCTTACGTTGGAGTTATCAAAAATGTGTTTTATTTCAATGTAATTTAAGCTAAAGATTATTCATCTTATTATATATTTAATAAGCCTGGAATCATTTAAGTAGATTTGATTATTAAATATATTTAAAAAAAGGTGTGATTATATTTTTGAAAAATAGTTATCATTTATCCTGTATCAGGGAATGAAGAAATGCAAATAATAGGTGAAATAAAGAATAACAATTTGTCGAATTAAATAAATTGCTTTAACGAATTAATTTTTCAAATTTTGGTATTTGTACATAAGAGCTGGAATAATTGTAAATATAAAATAATGACACGTCAAAGTATGTATATATAATATACATATACATACTTTCTGTTTATATGTAAATTATAATTCTTTACTATTATATAGTTATAAAGTCAAATAAGAAATATTATATAAGATACATTTATTTGATATCTAAACTAAGAAACATTACCTGTTCATTGTCAGATAAAAATTTGCTTTATTTTATAAGCTGTATGCTATTATGCTTTATAAACGTATAAAATAATTATAAAAAATAAATGATTGAAGTAAAGATTGAACAAATTAAAAATAGGTGTATATGTTTCCTTAAATTAGCAGCTCACCGATAGAGAATCCTAGCGGTGTCCGCGTGACCTGCAGCACAAGCCCATGCTAGAGGTGTAAGCCCAGCTCCATCTTGTCGCAAAGCATCTACCTCGGCATCAAGAATGCTACTTGGATTTTCGGCTCGCCAGTGTAATAATGCACAAGCTAACCTCGAATAACCCAATCCAGCAGCTAGGTGTAATAATGTCGGACCTCCAGATTGCAGAGGTTCAGCGCCAGTACGCCAAGGACGAACTACAGCATCCTGAGACAGAACAAGTTCAACTCTAAATGACAGTGTAATGTGAATGGCATTCAACATAAGAAATCAAACTGCAATAAGTTTTAGTTATATCGATTAAGTTATATTCATCAGAATATTTGAAGTTATAGATATAACTATATATCTATAATATGATATTAAATTTCATTTTGGTGTTATACGAATACGAATAATAAATTTATGTGGAAGGTCAAACCTGACAATAGGCAACAAGTCTTTCTTCAAGCTGTGCAGCTGGGGATGGTGGTCCAGGACCTTGAAGGCGAGCTTCTACATCTGCCAATCGATCCAAAAGAGCTTTTTCGGGACTAGGTTCAGCAGTGGGAGGCCTACGATATTCAAAAGCCACGCTATCCGATACAACAAATCCATCACATGCTACTTGAAGCGACGCAATTCCAGGTGCATGTGCTGGACATCGACATCTGAGAACTCCAGGCTGTACTAAACATGCTTCCACGGGTTCAGTATCAAACAAGACTGAGTAAGATTGAGAACCGCTGTCACCTGTCCAGGGACCTGCCACTAGAACCTTTAATATAAAGAGTAAATAACATTGATTTACATACATTTATATTTATAATAAAATAATTAAAATAAATAATATGTAGATTCGGACAGTTTGTTAGTTTATTTTTATTATATAAACAATTCTTTTGTTATTTGCATATTTAATATCATTAAAATATGTTATAATGTTAGCATAAAATTTATCGATAATTTGATTAATATCGTAAATTAATAATTGCAAGATTATTATATACAAGTATATCTGAATATATCTTATTAAGATTTAATTATTTAAGTAATACGTTATTAAAAATTAACTTTCTGTGATATTTTAATTTAAGGTGCGGCGTTCAGTAAAATCATTAAAAGTCTGAGATGTATTATCTTCGTTAGATGTAGAGCAATGGATATATTGTTATGAGACTTCAAGCACGAATTTAACGAAATTGAGATATCTATAGTTCAAGTTTATCTTAAAGAGAATTTCTAGGGTCATGATGTAATATTCATGACCAATAAAAGAATTGGTTTTATAGAGTTATATATACATGCATGAGTATATATGAATATTACGAATCATTCATTTTTATGAATATAATTTGAATTTAAATAAAATGTCATAACTGGTATAAAAACATATGATATTCGTAAGTTCCAAAAATATATATCTTAAATCAAACTTTTCAATATGTTAATTTAGTTTATCAAAAATAAATCATTTTTCTATTATACGACCCAACAAAATATTTTAATTTGCATTTTATCTTTAAATTAATTTTATTAATAATATTAAGAAAATCAAATAACAGTATTTATTGTGTTTACGGATTTATTTTAATAAAGTTATTATCTTTCAAATCAATATAGTTTATATTATTTCTGAAAAGAAACATGGTTTAAAATAAAATAAATATAATACATAAAATAGTAATGAAATTAAAAAAAAAGAAGAAAATTACCGAATTATTCATTTAGTTTATCATTATCCTTAAATTTTAATATAAATGAATATCAACTCTTTTCATTTAAATATTCATACGTAATAAAAAGTATAAATTCATAAAATTAAAACAAACAATAGCTAATCAATATTTTATCAGTATTTTCAATTTTATAAACTAAAAACATACAGATTTCACTACATTTATATATACGAATTCATGAATTATTATGTATTTTATACTAGTATTTGTTGATTGTTATTTGAATTTATTACATTTATTAATATAGAGGCAATGGAATTCAAATTGATGTTATTGGGATTATTGAGTTGAAGTACATTACAAAATTTTAAGTTCAGTAATTATTGCAGGATGCATATTCCATGTGTCCATGTGATTATTGTAAATAAAAATATTACCTTGCTGTAATTGATTTGAAATTAAGCTTTACTGAAATGTGGGAATTTCAACCGTATTTATTTGATCGATGAAGTGAACGTTAAATAGAGATTCACATCTCTAAAGATATTTCAAACTTGATTAAGTTTACCAATTGCAATAAATGTAAGGTTCCATGAAAAGGGGATGATGATTCAACGTATCATAATTTACAAATAATAACGTCTTAATAATTTGCAAATTAAAACCGTTTAATCAATTACATAATTTATTGTACTGATGAAATGGGATTTTGAAACAGTAATAATTCTTATCGCCAATATATGTCATTTATAAGTTTCAAATTTGTTTTTAAAGCGACAATAATTAAATTTCAAATAAACATTATTGGCACTATTTGTTTATCTTAAATTTTGATTCAACATGATTATTGTGGTGAAAGTATTAGCAGGATTAAAATATACATATTTTAAAATATTAAACCTTTGTTAAATATTTTATGACATTATTTTAATGAAATTTTAGTTTAACAAAACTGTTAAACAAGGAAAATACGTTTCTTTAGGTAGCAGAGGAAATAAAAAACAAATATAATAACAACTTCGCGCAATACATAATATGAAATATTGACTTATACTCAAATTATACATTATAATAGTGTGATTTCTACTCATACACTGAAAGAATAAATTTAGTAATCGTGGGATGTGTTTCTTCTTAATGTACAATTTTTTAATATAATATAGTAATTATTGATATTATATAAATAATAATACCTATTATATATATGTAAAAATATTCGTTATTAACGCAATTTTATCTTGCAATAATTATAAAATATAGTAATAATTTTACTAATATTTTTTTCAGTAAAGAATACATGAAAATACACTTATACCAACAGTGATATAATGTATTGCATAATAATGAATCATAGCGTTATATTAGTCCTCAACACTCCACACTCCTTACAAGTTTGTTACACTCTACTCTTTTTACTCTGAGTTTATTCTGTTAGATTGGATCTGCTGCGAAAACCCTTATAAGAATGAAATTGTTACGTAACCTTTTAATTATGCATCAAGTATTTGTATGTATATAATTATGAATTATATTTTTATTATATATAAATAAAGTGAACTTGTTCGTACAACTGAGAAAAACAGACTCCGGAAATCAGACAGCAATATTAGCAAATATACAAAAACCTTTATGCAATTTGAGATACAAACTTCCATTTAAGTCGAAATTTAGTTAAAGTGTTAGTATTTTTTTTATTTTGGATTTATGAAATTACAAATGGTAACGTTTCAACATCTATGTATTACCTTCTTAACACTGACAAAACTGTCAATGAATTTTACTAGTAAACGTTATTTTAATTTGATAAATGTTTAATTAACTGAGTAAAAACTTATTTGAATATCATAATTATTGATTAGTATCAATTATGCAGTATTCACAGTCTGGAGTTACTAATAAAATAATTTTACATTAATAAGTAGCAACACGTTCTTATAGAGTATGTTTTACATAAAAAATAAAAATTATCTAATTAAATATGCTGAAATTGGTCTATATAACTCCTCTCCCCATCGTAATGTTATGTTTTGCGATATTAGTTATGTATATCAATTGGATTGTTCATATTAACCCACTTTACATTAAGTTCTAAAATGGTTTTATATTCTTTTTCAACTTCAATAATTCTGCTAATAATGACAAAAGATATATATAATTTACGATATATTTACATTATTCTCCCACTACAGCTATTGTAAACTCTCACGAGTGAACTCACGTTAATATTATTTTTAGGTGTTAATATTTTAACTTATCGAATTTATAAAATGGATTGTTTGTTAGACTCAGTCAACAAGAGCATTAGTTTTTATAAAATATTCTCTTTAAATTAACCTATAATTTTAACTTATTGCAATAATTTATTTATAGGAATATAATAAATATAAGTAATCTAAATTACAAATTTGGCTTCTTAGAGTTTGTATAAATATCTGCGACTAAACATACAAGAATGAATTAATAAAATAACTGATAAGTCAATAACAAAAAGATGACTAAAAAGTAATAAAGCGAAAACGTGTAAATGGATTGGCTGACCTTGACACCTCCTTCGGTATAACTCCATTCTGGACTGTATTCTGAGATATGGACGGTAGTTCCAGGATGACAAGAGGTGTCATTGTCAGTGCCTTGGCGATCTTCAGTCTTCACGTGTTCCGCTTCCAAGTCATGTAGTTCTGGCAAATCACCGAATACGTCAAATGCATCGAGATTCACTAGCACGTCATCGGAAGAATCGATAAAATCCATTGGATTAATGATACTATTATCAGCCGGCGACCTCGAGGGAGACGGCGGAATCATATTGGCAGAGAGCGTTCTTTGTATGTCTTCCTGGCTGAGGTCTAAGGTCTCTGAGAAATCAGTAACTCCGGATGCGCTTCCTGGCGTTGATAAGGATTGCACTGTAGCATGATCGATATTGTCCTGAGCGTCAATTTCCTGCTGCGACTGTTGCTCCCTGTCGATGTTATTCTGTTGCACTATCTGCTGTTCCGACACTTGTTGCATCTCAACCTGCTGAGTCGTCTGTTGTTGTTGCTGTTGTTGTTGTTGTTGTTGTTGCGTGGCTTGTTGCTGTTGTTGTGTCTGTTGTGACTGTTGCTGCGGTGGTTGCTGTTGTTGCTGTTGATGATGATATGGCTGACTGTTCAGTATAAGAAGACCACCACCTCCTTGAATTTGTTGTAGACTTAAAACTAAAGGAGCTGGCTGTTGACTTTGAGCCGAGTGGGAATGTCTCGAATATACGCGAGGAGCAGATGCAGTTGTTGACGTCGGCTGCTGACCTCCTGTCGTGGAAGAAACCTGCAATGAAATAACATTTCGTTGATCAAGATTTTTCAATAATATAACTAGATTTCATTTTAAAATAAGTTAGTGCATCAATTGCTTAATAAAATAAAATTTGTTAAAGCGGTGTAACCTTTTTCTTGGGGAAATTTCGACCCGATGGTACAAAAGAAATCATAGCAGAATAGACGGGCATCGAATATAGATTTGCATTGATACCAAATCTTTAGATTTACGTGCATTTAATTTGGACTTAAAATGAATTACATTAACCAATATTGAGTCAATAATTATCAATAATATAAATTAGAATGGCGCCAAAATCATAGCAATATTGTAAACTGCATATAATGTGTTACTGTTAAACTTAGTTGAAATAGATGCAAAATATCGGATTAAGTCACGAAAGCAATATACAGTTATTTTGAGGAATTACTTATAATAAAAATATATACACAGTAAACGATACTCATAGTTATAATAGAGATAATAGTTTTATATCAGTCACGAGCAACTTGTCAAAGCTGACAATTTCCAAATGGAAAATTCTCTTACTTTTTACAATTTTCAAATTAAATGGGCATTAATTTTTATAAACATAAAAAGCAAGAGTAAATAAATATTACTAACCAGAATTTGATTAATCATTTACATATAAAACTTGGTATATACAATATCATTATACATTCGAATAATATTACATTAAATTAACATACTTTTCTAATAACAACACTGTCATTTATGTAATAGTTGAGAACAACTTATGTAATCAAAATATAATAACAAATTATAGCACACTTAATTGTTGAATTTGTTGCAAAATTTGAAATTGTTAAAATATCCATTTAGCGCATATGCGGATACACGATTTTTTAAATAAGTAAATTTGTAACAAAATACTCTTTAATCTTATTTATTTATTTATATAAAACTTTCTTCGTTTTTATAAACTGAAAAGAGTTACCCGTTTGAATAAACGTGTCCGTTATAAATATTTTTCATTTGGCATTTTAAAATCCACCATATATAAATAATTTAGTTATAGTTCTATTGATTATATATAGTATTAGAAATTATTATCCAGAAAGGAAATTGTAAACCACGACTAATGATTAATTAATTAGATTTGCAGTGGTGTTAGAAGGCATCGTGAAGTAACGTAGACTAACAAAGTGAACATTTACACAAGCTACGAGAACTGTAATAAAGATTAGTCAACATAGTCAAACTGAATACTAAAGCTTTGCATAACTGAAACTTTGCATAATACACAAATGTTATCAAAACTGAAAACTTTCGATTATTATGTTACGCAATATAATAACATTTAAATTAAATTTACCTATACAAAATGCACAAGCTTGTTCTTTATGTTGCACACTATTGTATCGAAAATCAACAGTGTTTTGATCATATACAAATTTGAAGGTATCAACAAACAAGGCAGTATTTGTACAATGGTAAAAGCACGCAATTAATAAGAAGAAACAAGTCATTCATCTACGAAATTATAATTTCAATGTAAATATTTTGCGTATTATAATTTTGTATAATAAATTGATCAAGGATTGTTCTTGTTTAACGGATAAAGTAATTCTCTGGTTTCTATATGCAGAAAAATATTTAAAAAACCGTAATATAAATAATAAAAGTAGGACACCGTTGAACAACAATCGAAATAAACTTATATATAATTTGGTACTTGTATATATTTCAATACATAAACGAATTTACTCAAATTTTTTATAAGACGTTCGAGTATCCCATTCATATTAGAGG
>JABFQC010000355.1:0-29161 GCA_022817085.1 Psilanteris sp. ZL-2020
TTATTATATTAAATTAAACTACTTAATTAAAATAGATAAGTATAAAAGTTTTTTATTTATTTAAATATAATTAATGATTTACAGAAATATTGTTTGTATAATACTAATGTTATAATTAAAATAAATATTATTTAGTAAGTAAATAGTATTAGTTATTTTCTTAAATTAATTATTAACGGCAAATAACAGACTATGGATATATTTATACAATAATTATATATATGAAAATTGATTTGACATTTTATTAATAAGAACAATTATATCTAATAAGGTTAATTATAAATATTTATGATATATAGTTGTTATTTACATTATTTCAAACAGTCGTTATTCATTTAATAAGATTTATTATATAATTGCAGAGCTAAATTAATTATGTACGTACACTGAAATGTTTCAAATGGTGACTTTTACACTTTTTAAAGTAAACTTAGGAAGCTAAGGATAAAATATCAAATTTGCCTTGTGTCATTACTTTACAGTTTCATGAACTTTGTGTCAAGATTGGGGAAGTTATCAGAGAAATGTTTAAAGTAAACTCATAATTTTATACAACAACTTTGAAAATTCTGCGATTTTCTTTTCCAAAAAGCTTCTGCACTTTTCGTGTGATATCATTCATAGGATCTAATATATTAGTTTATTTAAGAAAATATGAATACAAGTAAATAAAATACGTTGAATGCAGGCAGTAAATAAAAATAAATAATTATTGAAAAACTATTGTTTTTCTACACTAAGAAAAATTTAATTTAATAAATTGCTGATTATATTTTAACAAATATTTAATATATTAATATTATATATTATTCATATATATTATTATGATATATAATTATATTACGAAAAAGGAGAACATTCTGTATGAGAAACTACTTCTTCAGTTATTTTCAGTTATAACACTAAATTAGTGTTTTAAAAGCAATTTATTAATAAAAGAAGAGTATATTAATAATTATTAATTAATTGTTATGTCATGATATATGATATAATAATATTTATATATTATACATATTATATTGATAATAATAATAATAATACTAGAATGTGGAACGTACAATTCTTATATATATATATACAAAAAATGCTCTATTATTTAGTTTTAAAAACATATAAATCCTATTTGAATAAATAAATTGGATTATATAATGGGTTTAAGTGATTATATTCAATTAATAATAAAATAAATCGATTAAAATAAATTAGTCAACAATGTTTCGTTACATAATGGAAGAAAATGAAAATGTTTTTATTTAATGGAATATAACATTTTTTTAACTATCGACGTATCTTATACATTTAAATTGTATTAAACAATACTTGAATTCGGTTTTCTTTATTAATTCATTTCAAACGAAACGATTTTATTCAATGTTTGCAACAGTTAATCTTGAGCAGCAAACATCTGTAATAATTAATATTATATCGCTTGTAAATTAAACAGTAAGCGGTGTTAACTTTTTGCAGAGATTATCGTCGCAAACAACGTTTGTTTCGTAGTTATATTGCTGAAGATACTTACCAAAACATTTGCTTTGATTCGTAGCTCTGTCGATGAAGACTTTAGAGGAAATGACGTTGCCAAACGGAATGAACATCTGCATGAGCTCGGTGTCCCCAAACTCTTGGGGCAGGTGGTAGATGAATAAGTTGCAGCCTTCGGGTCCTGAGATAGAGCATCCTACCATATAAATCAGAGCACATCTAAACATCTAAACTTGAAGTATAATACTCAAGTTAAAATGTTAATTTTCGGATGAAAATCGTTACGTTCCATGGCTTCGATGATTCGTGATAATGACACGATAGTAAGTTGCCGGACAAGAAAGTGATGATAATGAATATGAGAGCGATCGAACCGCGCGCGATTCTCGTACAATCAGCCTGCATGATATTTTATGTGGATGACCAAGGACTTGAAGTGTTAATGTGATATGCAGCTCAGTCAGGCAGAAACCTCGAACGATATGTGTAACCGAATGTGTTTATATTGCAAAGTATCGCATTTAAAGGTTTGTAAATGCTGCGGTCTAATTTCAATTTTGGCTTTACAATATCAATCGAGGAATCGCCAAGGTGATTTGATTATTGAGCGTCACGTCGATTCGTATGAGACTCTCATTTCAACAGCGTAACGTTGAGTATTTATACTTTCAATTGTACAGACATACAACACAAGGATTCACAACAATGATTGACAAACATTTGCAGGTGAGAGGAACGTGGTTATACTGGTGTTTTGCGCAGATTCTCGCTTTTGCTTCTACATCGTTTCGTTACTTTGACGCGAATCACTTTAGTGGTATTCAGTATATGGTATTCAATGAAAAATGTTTGGGGTTATTTTTTATGTTAGGTTCAATCAAATCTCAACACACTGCACTCGTATCAAGGATAAATAAAAAAAAAAAAATACAATGGAAAGTTTTCCATTCAGGTCACGGTTAAACTCGACTGCGTTGAATTGACGTTTTGTATTTTTTATAATGTGTATTCACATTTTATATAATGTGACTAAATTGTCTATAATATCATTCCGCTAAATCTCGTCAACTTTTCTATATTTCTTTAAAGTTATTATATCCAAGTTAATTACTTGTCATTTCATAATTTGAATTTCAGATTATAACGTACGCTTAGTAAATTAGATTGAGCTAATTTTAAGCGAACGCAGTTTAAACATTCAATTAAAATCTATTTTTATGTTCGTGTAAAGAAGTACATTGCGGTAGATACAAATTACCGATGTAATGAAATGATAAATCGTTATTAATATCAATTACAGAAGAATAAGTTAAGGTTTTCGAATGAGTGTATTTTACATATTAATCAGTTGTTTAACAAAAATTGTTATATTTTAGAAAATACTATATATATTGAATATTTTATTAAGATTTTTATAAAATGTTTAAAATATGTTTTCAATATTAAAGAGTACTTAATTAAAATAAATAAGAAAAAATAGTTCAAGATAAAAGGAAGTATAAGATTTGTATTTTTACGTATCGTAATTCTGCAAGCAACAGATGCGGTACTTATTTTCAACTGTTGATTCTTATCATTCTTCTAGACTTTTGTTGGTAGTTTATATAACATTTGCATTTATATATATATATATATATATATATATACGTATGTATATATATTAAGTTAAGTAAAATGTAAAAGGTTTATTATAAAAATGAAAATGGATTATTTATTATTATTGTTAATTTTTGTATATTTTCATATGTATTTCGTAAATTAAACTTTATTTTTTTATAACAAATAGTAATAGTTAATAATAATTATTATACGAGTTTTGGAAAACTAAAGTTTATCAATATTAATAAATAACTCGCAGTTATAGCGCAAAATTTACGGTAGACTTTTGGACCGTTAACACCGTCATAAATTGTTTATTCACTTTTTACAGGGGACAGGTTTATGGAAGACTCACGTATTCATTACTATGTTCAATTCATGTAATCTTACATTATTTAATAGAAATTAAGTCGGCGTTATTGCGAAGTAATAATTATGTTGCTTTAAGATTTTGAGTGGTGTATGGTGACTATTTGTCAGTAAATATCAATTATGAAACTAATTGCTGTGGTAAATAGTCGATTTACATGAGCCATTCGAATTTAAGACAACGATGAATACGACATCCCTATGATATTACGTAGAGAAATGCGCTTTAAACGAAAGTCGGATTGGCATTCGACACAAAAGGTCTCGGATAATAAGGATTTAGCTAATTTTACTGAAACTTTATAACTTTGGCGTCAATTAGCGGTGATTATGATGGGAAAACTTCTTCTCGTCTTACCAGGACTTCCTAACTAACGGGCACATTTCAGTAATGAGACGGCTACTATTCCACTTTTATTAGGGATACTAATCGTGAATCGTTTTGGATCCCAAATCGGGTGTCTTATACCTCATTTTTGCTTCGAGCTTTCAATTTTTGAGATGTAATATAGTTTCGATTCAATTGATTTTCGAATTTTGACCAATTTTATTGTCATAACTGCAGCAATAATTTGTAACGGCCTTTTACGTAACATATTTAATTACTAACTCGCTGATCAATTATTGACCACTTGTTGAAAATTGGGGTGTGCGCAGTATAATTATTCCGACGTTAACAAAACAAACGACGTAATTACGAGAAATTAAACTCATGTTATTGTAATGGGTTGGCGATGTAAATGTGTTCTCGGTATAGAAAAGTAATACGTTGTTTGACTGAAATAATTTCAACGAATCAACGACGTCTAATAACAAAGCTAAACTACAAAGTAACAAAATCGACACGGGGTTTCATTAAGGTATTGGTGGAGAATATTTATCGTTTTTTATTGAACCTTGCACTGTATTATTAAAGCGCGGCGCAGAAACGTTATCAGCCTGAATTGCCGAATTGTACGTATCATTTTGTAAAATCACATTAGTAATTTTGATTTTATCACTGTGAATAAAATTGCTCTTGAATTTTTTTTTGTTTTGTATGTTTACGAAATAAACCGTAATCATATCAATAATTCCATTTAATATACTTAATTTAATTTAATACGTATAATATCTTTCAAATTATTTGATAAATAGTATGCGATGTCAATTCGAATAATTAAAATTGAATACGAATTTCGGTTCAAACAACAATAAGAGTTTACTATATTTCTCGTAGGAAATTAAAATATAAATGTAAACTGTTGCTCTGAACGCTTAAACGCAACCTAAAGTTGACTAACCTCGCATAAATTTTTGTTATGTCAAATGTATTTTTTGGCAAGGGAAAAACAATTTTTATTTTGTTTGTACTGCTGGAATGCGATTCATCAACGAACATTTCGCAGTTTCGAAGACAGCAAAAAGCACTCGTAACATAATTACTCGCAGCGCAACAGCAAAATGAAATTTTGATGAAAAGCCCTGTAACCGAATATCCAAAGCGGCCCTTGAAAAAGAAAATACACCGACAAATGACAAAGTCAATAATTAAATCTTAAGAGACGAATAATTGAGCGGCGCTCGTAACAAGCGCGCTTATGTCAAAGCAAAAAGAGCTCGGCCTGTCATCCGAATGAAATAAAACGTTATTCGGTGCTGTAATGAAATTCGATTATAATAACGGCTTTATTTTTCTAGTCAATGCGAGCGCACGCGAAGCATAAAATCAAATGAACAGGAATTCAATTATTTACAAAGAGCGGCGCAAAATTTGCTGGCAAATTTTTGTTAATAGAAAAATAACAGGTACAAAGCAGCGCGGCCCGAAGATATTCGAAACGGGAAACGTAATTTCGAAATAATTCATACTTTTTCGTGCGCCCGTGTGGAAAATATTTCGCAGTGATGTTCATTAAGGATTCTATGCAAAAATGAAATTTCAATGCGCGCATTAAAATTGACGCTTTACCGACTTCGCCGCAACACAATTTTTGTTTAAACAGCCCCCGCGCTGCTTTCGTCGTGCACTGATTAAAACGACACTCGTTCGAAGCGATAATTTGTTCGGCCTATTCCAAATTAGCCGTACCAATCGAAATAACGAGAGGATCGTGCAGGCGGATCAGAGTATTATGTTATCGGCAAAAATGAATAACGAATGCCGGGCCTTCAATTTCATTGAAAACGATGCCAGACTTCATAACTCGACGCGCGCAAAAATGGCCAATTGCCGATGGACGCGTCGCGGTTTTTGTTTTAACGGAAAGCTTATGGTCGGACTTGGTGCAACTTTCACAAAAAGCATACATTTTCTAAACGACACATAACTAGATATTTTTAATACAAAAGATTTTATTATGCTATTTTGTTAGTGAAATGCGAATGTAATTCGTAAGACAAGTTTGACGATGCGAGAATAAAAAAACAATGCAAAAGCTTTTCGAATCATTGAAATATCATTTTAATTTTGAGTTTCATGGAATTCGTATTCAAAATTAAAATACTTTGCTCTTATTGATAAATTGAGAGGAACAGTATTAAATATTTTTACAATAATAATGGCATGAATTTCATAGGTCAGTAGACATTGCGGAACTTTTTATTTAATACAACATCGGTGCTTACGTAATTTTGTAGAGGATTGAATTTCTACATAATTAAAATAAACTACTATACTTTTATTATAGGAAAACTTGCTTCTTCACCGGATATTAGTTTTCAAATTCCAATTAAATGCTATTTTGTAGCAAAATTTCCGTGGTATTTTATTTTCTTGTAAAAATAATTTCATATAAATATATATATATATTATATTCTTATCATTTTAATTTTTAACATTGATACGGAAGAATGAGAGAACAACTTATTGATTTAATCAAATTTACAACTGAAATTAATTTTTTACGAAATTTTTTCAATAAAATTACATTGTATAGTAGGTATATTTCATTAATCAACATTTCTTATTTATAATGTTTTATTTACTACTTAATTTTATAAAAGAAATTTATGAAATTATAACATACAAATTTTGTTAGACTTTTATAATTTGTAATTAAAAATTATTTTCGATGTATTATTATAATATACATTATTATTCAATTTGACGCTATTCAAAATAATCTAAATTCAATAGTTATGAAATCGTAATTATATTATTGAATGTAATGTTTAATTTTGATTTATATGCGTACTGTATTAGATTGAAAGACTGAAATTTATAATAAAACCTAATTAATATTTGCGGAAATAATTTGAATTGTTGACAATTTCTGAATAATCTATATAGCATTATTATGTGGATTTACATGTATCATTATTTTCTATATAATTAGATTCAAATATCAATCATTCGATTATTTTCTTTTTACCTACAAATTAAGACTAACTTATTTAGTTACAGTAAAATTTCCTCATATATTTATTTATCAATTAACTATAGTAAATAGTTATTATTATATAAATATTTGTATCATTATTAGACATGCAATGGATATAAAAGTAAAAGAAAATATAAAAAAATATTAATTAAATTATGAATAATTGCAGTAATAACAATATAATTTATAATAGAATATATTTTACTAAGAATACAATAATTACAAAAATTAAAATCATATTATCAAAAATATATCAAAAATAAAATAATATGATTCGATATTCTTCTATATTGATTGTGTCATAATAACGTATTTATTTACTTCTTGATGAACATTTTCATCTGATATTATTTTCGAGTATTTTTTATGTAAATAACATTTAAATTCCATAAGTTAATTTATACTAAGTAATACTGAAATATTAGATACACGATAATAATGCGTGTTGATACATTTATTATTTATAGTACGAAACCCTAGGAAACAGAAGTTTGAAATGCATATATGCATGAATCTTCACATCAAAACTATTTGGAACGTACTATGAGGCGATTTAAACATAAATCTCTCATTCAAGTTTAATGTGCTTTTTTATGACTGTGTCGGAAATTATGCCGATCAAACATTTCGTTAGATATCATCTAAATGATTCACAGTTAAAAGTTAAATGGATGTTTAATAGTTGCGGTGTATAGTCAAAACGGATATTTTTGGATATAATTCAGATACCTTTAAAATTAGAAAAATGTTTATCACCTGGTAAAAAAACAAAAAAAAAAGTATGGAACCGTATTTTTATAAAATTTATTTAAATGCGCTAAATTGGCAAACAGTGCTTTATACGACTGAAAAATAAATGCGTAGACCTTAATCGAGGAATAGTTGGCAATTACCGGTATTTTACAGGTATTGTAGCCCGGTCAATAAATGAATTTTACTTCGTTTTACTTGATGTGCCGTTACGAAGATTTGTTCCATCGTAGCTGGAGTTACCCAATAGCGTCGAAAATGCACGACTTCAACTACGTTTTCAGCGACGGCAACGAAATCGAATCGACAGTGAATTGAAACAGGAGAACTGATCAACCGCAGTGCAGTAGCGTTCCTGCGTATCTACGGATGAGAGCTATGTTGATGATTGATCAATTCTCTCTCTTTCAATTCGATTTCGATTCCAGCGCTATACGTAGCAGTTTGCCGTGATCCGCCGCTGCGAACTAGCCTAAAATGAATACTCTCAACGGTGAAACCACGCAAATGCTTTTCATGAGCACGTCATTTTTACGTAATTATTACAACGAATCGCACAACGCGTATAACAAAAGGATGTCCGATTTAATTTCTCCGCGAACCTCGGCGTGTACTGTGAAATTTGATCATTACCTTTTCCGCCCTTTGTCTATATTTTTCTTTTATTTTTCGTTTCAATTATATTTCATTATTTTCAAATTTTATCAAACGACTTTGAACGTTACAACACCGAGTCCACTGTGAGTGAAAAGGGTTAATACCGCATCTATTTTGTAATAGCAACTATTTTATCTCGCCAGTCAAAGCGTGTGTTTTTTCTCAGGACTCTCTAATTTTGCGAATTCATTGATGAAGAATATACGAAAAGCGAACAACCAATTAAGTTTACTCGTCAGTGTGTTGCTGGCAGATAGTTGTTTCACGGTTTGTTGCCGCATATATTCGGTTTATTGTTAAATTAGAGGTCCTCGCAAAAATTGATTCGAGTGTTTAGGTTGATGTTTGATAAAAGAAAAAATGTCCCATAAAAAATAGAATTATAATAATGACGTTGCGTTGTTTAAAGCATCTATTTGATATTTAGCTTACAAAGAAAAATTCACTTTTCTGTGCACTTTATTTATAGTGTATTTATTATTATTAGTTATAGAACGCCCAAGGATCTTATTTAGTTCGCTTATGAGTCAGAAAAGTGCATTTGTATCTAAACAAATATACTTTTTATCAACAAAAGGTTTTGAATATTTTGTTTATTGTTGTTCCAAAAATAGCACCGTAACACGCATATATATAATTTAATGCGCTGTATTGATTATTAATTTTAATGTATAATAATATGAAATTTGCCATTATTATTGTTATTTAACTCAGGAAACAAATTCATTAAAAATTATAATAAAAGTTAAATGCGCGTACTATGGTACTGTATGTTTTTATGAAATGAACTCAATAATCGTGTACTGAAATAACCATAATTGGTTTTATCGCCGAAATAAATATCATTTAATATTAAAAATAATATGTTAACTTGTGTATAAAAAAGTTCAGTTTTAAATACTCCGATACCCTTGAAAATGATGATGAGTAAATTATTTTAATTGAAACATAATTAAACTTTTGTTACGCTGTATACCGAGCGAGATTAGAACTTGATTTGAGTTACGGCAACCATCAGTTTGGTAATTAACTAATTGAATTCCCGGCTGGCTAGATGTCGAGCGTAAGAAATCACCTGATATGGGACAGAGATAGCAAATATATATTTATACACTATGCTAAATATAAACATACAAACGTTGAAACTAAAACAACCATAAACTGTAAGTTGGATAATGCGAGCGCACAGTTTGTCCGTATAAGAGCACGAATATATGTACAATAGTTCATGTTATGCATAACGATATAAGTTGCAACGAGATTTATAACTGTAATTGAACAGATGCTAGAACAAGATGACAGAGATACCAACAACAGCAATGACGAGTGCAATGAAAACATTGAAGATACGTAAAACGCGATAAAAGGTGAAAAGTATTGACCATACAGAAGTTCGACACCGAGAAGACGAGTAATATATATATTTTTCTATATAGATATATATTTATATATATAAGTTATAAATATTTAGTTATATTCAGAGTATGTTGGTGTGACTGTCGCGCGCGCATTTTTCATATACAAAACAGAATTCGCGGTTGTATATAATAACACAGAACAAAGAATCAAACTCATACGACGTGATTGAAACAATCTGGAACAATGATTATCTTGAAAGCAACAACACTGAATGAATAAAAGTATATATCAGCATCATGCACAATGCCGAAAATTAATACCTAACATGGAATAAAAATGATATCGCACTAAAACTTAACACGATGAACACCAAAGAAAGGGGTATTTTACCTATGGTTCATTTTCGCAATTCCCCGAATTCTCATCGACCCGATCGCTTTTAAGTGGGCGTAAATTGGTCGACACAATTGATCGACACGTTGTTAGGCACCGAAAATCCGTCATTCAACATGTACACGTACAGTATCGATCGGTTATTGCGTGCAGTACATAAATTGAGCCTGACACTGAGCGAATATGCATGAAATACATTCACACAATCGTTACGTTTCAATAATGCATGAAATATGTTCAATGACATGATGATAGTTATAGAATTTCGGCTCGCCATGGAATCATTTTCGAATACCATTGGATGCGTACATTGCATATTTACTGTTATACCAGCCATCTTTACAGGTTCAATGTGCACTCACAAATTTTTGTCCCTTGCCACAACCAGATTTCGCGATTGTCGATAATTTCCCAAAGGAATTTTGTTGGAACTAAATTAGCTGAAGATTAAACATTGGCAGGATGCAGGAGCGATGGAAGAGTGGGGCATTGTTCAAATTTTCTCACGGATTACACTTAACTTTCCTATGGGAATAACGTCCGGAGATGAAGTGGAGTTTAATCAGCGAAGCGTTTTTAAGAAGAACACGGTATGTCGCCTCTATTCCGTTGATTTAGCACTAAAATCTTGAAGTTATATCCGGGAATTGTGGATTTTGTAAATCCAAACTGATAGCTCTGAAGAATACTCAAGAACCCAGCAGCTTAGTTGTCCTAACTGGATGGTCGTAAATAGATACTGAAAAGGGATCTTAAACTTTGGCTTTTATCTATAGGTCAAAGACCCTATTTCAATTTCGATTAGATTTTCAACGACTGAAGAATAACCCGGGTTAATTTCATGACGGTGTTAATAGAAGAGGATTTGGTGGAAGTTTGACTTCGTCAGCTGTCACTTGATCGTAACGTAGTGCTCGAAGTAAATTACTGAGAAAAAAGAATAAGAAAGCTTAGGGAGAAAAATTTTGTTGGGGAAATGCAAAGTAAGCGAGGTTGCCGAAAGACGGATATAGCAAGGTCGGAAAAAGACGACTAACACGGCGAAAGCTTGCCGAGCGAACGAGGACGGAAACACTGTCGCGGTAAACTTTCCATTATCCCGCGATGAAACAACGAGCGGCCGGTGGGCGTAGCAGCAAAGTAATTAAAACTTTCGTTTTATTTGCATTATCTCATTGTATGGCATCGTATATTCTAATAATGGCGAGTTGTTAATTGCAATTAGGCGCGCACTTGGTCTTCTACTTCGTTCTTTACATTTTGTCTATTCGTTTGGTTGTATATGATAAGTCTCGAGTCATGTCCGAATTCAGAAATGCATGTACGAAAATTAGATGACATTTTTGAAGCGTTAAAGATAACTATTAATGCCATTAGACATTAACAATCCAAACTAACGTATGTGAAGGTTGTTAATTATTATTTGAAATGTACTTTCACAAGTTACTAACAATTAAACGTATATGTTATACAATTTGTAACTAAAATACTACTACAGTTATACATCATATAATACACTATTAATGCAACGCGTTTGTAATTAATTTTTATGTTAGTAGATGAAACAACTTATTCATAGTTCTTGTCAAAGTAACGATTTAAGATGTCAGCAAAATGTAATCAAATATAAATCTCTACGAAGTCAATCTTTCATCGAATGGTTGAACGTTGTTTCAAAAATTTTCCATGGTATTGATTGAAGTGATGAATATTGAAATGAAGAAATCTATCGCGTTTGATGACTGAGATTATAGTTTGATATGAGTTAATGGATAACATCATGATAATGTATTGCGTCGTCGATTGATAAAGAATTACGTAGGTGAGCAGAATGATGATCAGGAGCGAGGATGTATTTTACAAGTATAAAAGTAGAGATGAAACACGAATAGGACGAGATATATGTTACGGGTGATAGGAGGAAGCTAGATGGATTCACATTCAGGTGTGAATGTCGAGTCAACAGTGAACAGTTACACGTCGAGTAAACATATGCACTTACCTTCCCTCTGCGTCGGAGCCACAGCAGTCATCGGCTGAGGTATGGCTTGAGGAAACTGGCTGTAGACGGCAGGATAAGCTGCGACAATAACAAATGACAAATACATCATAGTCTGTCACATCGAAACATTACAAGCATGCTGTTTTAGCTGTTTACCAGTGCTACCAACTACGTTCCGATAGTTCGATCCACCTAGTCGTGACAATTGTAACGCCCACGATTGTGACGCCGCGCAATCAAGGATAGGATAATGATACAATGACCGCCAGCAGGCGTTGACAGAATCATTTACTTGAGCTGCATTAACGAATAATCAGTTTTTTAATGTTTCAGTAATACCCGAAATAATTTGCATACGGGATTTCAACGTTTTTTTTTGTTTGTTTTTTTTTCTTTCTTTTTTTTTCTTATTGCCAAAAGGATTACTGGGGTTAATTTCAAATAAAAGTAGATTGAAATAAAATAGTATCTTAAGTAGAGATAAGTGTTACAAATGTAGATAATAGCTAATTAAATTTTCACATTTTTACATTTTTATACTCTGTAAAAAATTTCAGGTTAGCTAGTTTAAATGAAGAGAAATGTTCTCATATTACGTAAATGTTATTTCCGAATGCTTTTTTAGCCTTTACTGCCATTTTAATAGAAATGCTAATACATTAATTAGATGAAAAATATATATTTTCATAGAATACAATGTTCGTGTTTTTATGATTTTCAATTTAATTTCAGAATGCTAAAATAGAAATAATTACTACGAAGTTAATATAGACATTAATAATTTTATATGATCAACCTTATTACACGGTATTACTCACTTCAATAACAATTTTTTACATATTAAGTTTCAATTAAATATGAAAAAGACACGAACATATTCCATGAAATTATATTTTATCAATGACGAGAACAATAATTAATATTAAAGTTTATAAACAACACTAAATGATATTGATTGTAAAACTATGCTTTATTATTAATTAAGTCAGAATATACATGTACCCTGATACAATTTTTAATATCTGCACAACAAAATTGAAACGTTTCATTATCATTATTCAAAGGAATCTCTTTTAATTCAATTATGTCAATAATATTTTTGTAATATGTCACAGTTTTAAAAGTTGTACATAATATCGTATTGTATTTCATATTGACTCTATTAATTCCAAATTTAAAATTTATGGAAATATTTGATCCTCATTAAAATATTCGATGTTTTGTTATATTGAAGGCTCGCATAAAATTGTTTCATATATATTAAAATAAAAACGATCAACGGATTTGGTTAACATTTAATGTTCAATATAAGCAAACTTAGATCAATATAAAATAAAATTATATTAGATTTCATTTTTTTTTCATGTTGTATTGCAATTATAACTACTAAAAACGTATAAAAAGTCATTACTATAGTATTGTCAACATCATACATGTTTCTGTTTGATAAATGTATACACAAGAGGAATACATTATTTGTTATAATATTTAAAGGACAAACATTCTTGAATATAAATTTATTTTATTGAAAATTACATACTATTATTAATAATATTTCATTAAATGTGAAATTAAACTTTCTCAAACAATTATAAAGCAGATTTACTCATTTGGATTTATATTAAACTAGTACAACTATCAAGTGCACGTGACTCTAATATAACAAACCAGTTTGCTGTACCTTATTTCTTATACTCTATCCATAATTAACGTTATTGCACAATATAAAATGAATGCTATTCATACAACAACATTAACCGAAATATCTCGTACAATATATTTAAAACAATAATATGTGCGTCATTTAATTGTAATAATTATTTTCGAAGTGAAAAGCTAGAGAAACAGGACAAAGCCAATTAGCATTTGCGACAAAGCCCATATTTCCCGAAGTTATAGAATGTTTTTATGCAATTTTACTAAAATTAACTAGATTGTATATTTAGTTGAACAAAAATGAGTCGTATTTCGTAAAAATCGCGGTAATTGAAAAAAAAACGAAAATAAAAAAAGAAACTAACCTCCGACGAAAAAGGCTCCATGTTATAACACATCTGCAGATAAACCGCATTGATTTTGTCTTTTCTACGTAGTTTTATTCATAATATACATATTCATGTTTTACACGCACGTAAAATGATCCTTTTAATGGATTCCACGCCGAATCTACGGTAAAACGAATAAACTTGCTGCTTCCGTGTTTAATCACTTTCGCAAGTAATGTTTATTACTAGATTGATGAGTATTCGCTTTATGAATAGTACAACGCCAAATATTTAAAGTGCTAGGTGTATCGGCGTACTACTCTCAAATCGAAGCATTTTCGAAGCTTTTAGACTTTCGGCGATAATTCCGTTGAAAATGAATTGCTTTCACGCAAACATCAGCGTAATATGAAACGATTGATGAAAAGCGCGCATCGTGATGTTATAAAGTGAACTTTCGATATAGAATATAATTGCATACAAGGTTCCTGGAAAACCGGGATAAATTTTATTTCCTCTCGAACTCTGGGTGTACCTGTATCGATGCGCGGTCCACTATAATAATCAGCACTTACAGCAAAATGTATTTGTACCGCGGCCGAAAAATACGCTATCGGCATATTCAGTGTTACACGCGCCGACAAATTAATATTATAATGAACTCCCGTACCGTTTCCTTATTCACTTTTCATGGATCCGAGAATTATCGTTTATTATCGACGGTGAATTGAACGCTCGGCCGATGATTATTTTCCGACTTTTTAAAACAATTTTTTTATAGTCTTACATATTTATACTTATATAGCATTTAATTTATTTGAAATCTGTATATGGTATTGAATTGGATTGGAATTGAAGTAAACGGGTGATTTAAATTAAAGCAAAAAAGGTTTGTATATATGCAATATTAAAATTTAAAAGCAAATGCATTTAAATCATGCTTAAAATGAAATCATAAAATATATAGCCAATAAACATTTGCGTTATATTATTTTTATGAGTAATTTTTAAATATCGAAATTTTAAATACAAGACAACTGACATTATAAATCAATGTATAATATATATAGATATATATAATATATATATTTTTTTTCAAATAGGTTTTTTTCAAATAGAATTAAACTTTTTTTTAATGAACTGTTGAAAAAGGACATATTCGTAATGTAAATAATTTTTAAACATATATAAAATAATTAGATTTTAAAAATCCGAGACAAATAGGATTGAAGTTTACGAACTTGTTTCCAAACAATTACCATATATTAATTCTGAAATATAAAGTCTCTTTTAAATTCTTCTTGATTTTAAAATGTTGATGTAAAGATTTAAAGAAGTATTTGGCTTTTTTTAGCACATAGGAGAAATGCATATTATCAAAAAGAGCGAATTTTCAGTAGAATACACGTAGATGTATTTTTAAATGTTGTATTGTAAATTTCCTTACATTAATAATCGTAGGACATCTAAATGATGATTAAGATAAATATTATACGTTTATACTAATCGTGTAAAACATTGTGAATTTTACCACGCGATATCTTATCGAAAAATTTAATATAATTTTTAGATCTTATAGTAAATAGTATTGTATCTTCTTTGAAAAGTTGCTTTAAGAATATAGTAATTTTCGAAATAATTGTTTAGATATCCTTAGAATGCTGTAGGTATTTTATTAATTTACAATATAAAAAACATATTTAATTAAAATATTTCGTAAAAAATGATAAACTTGAAAGTTTTTAAATTTTAAAATTAAAAGTTCGATAATATATTTGAAACGATTAATTGAACTTTACTGATATTTGATATAAAAATTATATCTAGTTTAAACATTCATTAAATTCTAGTATTTGAAATCTAATTCTCGTTCAACAAACAAGAATATTTGTATATTTACTCGCAAAAGTTTAATTTGTTATCAGAAAAAAGTTATAATAAGCATACATAAACTATAATTATCCTGCCTTACATTCTGCAGCATAAGTGATTACATTGTTGAAACACGAAACTTCACTGTAATGGAAGTATAATAATTTAGTAATTTTTCTGATTACGTTACAGTTCCAATTACAAGTTTTCAAATGATTAAAATGAAGTAAAATTTTTCATTAAAAAATTATCATTGCTTTCCTTGTCAATATAATGTAACAATAACAAGTAGAGTTTGCTGTGAGTATCACAAAGTCTTGGCGACGAGGTACTTTAACTGTACGAGAAATGACAAAAACATATACGATATGCCTTTAAATTAGAGTTTTACAACTATATCTAAATAACAAATATGACATTCTTAAAACATAATTAATATTAATTTTAATTTATAATTAAAACATCTATAAAACTTAATTAAATCTTTTTAAAATTCTGAATTGTATTACTGAACCTAAATTTAACTGTATCAAAATATCATTTTGAATAATTTTATTATATGAACTCAACTTCATAAGAAGTGAAATTTGTAATTAAAACTGCTCAGTTGCATATAATTCTGTATATGTTGTTCATAGTTTTTGCGCATTTTAAATAAATCCACACAGCTATACTGTGTGATAACGGATCGAATGGCGTGGTAAATTTCTCGTATTAAATTGCCGTCATTGTAGTTGAACATTATCCTGGTACAGATTATTGATTTTGATAACGATTCGTACGTCAAAAATGTTAGTCTTGATAAAGTGATCGTCTCGCTGAAATGAACATGTTCACGACGAGGAGACGAACGCATTATTTTTACATTGAGCTACATTTCCACAACATCACACGAAGCATGTCCGCTCTACGACATGGTAATGACGTACGTTCACATGCGTCCACTGTTTACATGCAAACAAGGCCAATATGATTGTGCGGGAACGTGAATGCATGGGAAATCGAATTTTTCGCATTTAAGTGGTTTCAGCGCACGGTAAAAGGGTGTAATAATCGACGTTTTCTCGTTCCACCCTTCTTGTGCGTATGCGCACGTATATACACACACTCGCGTAAAAGAACAAAGAGAAATTTTCATTTTTTCGTCTATTTTTATTTACTGGATACTTCTTGAAAATTTGCTGCTAGTACGAAACTTTTATTTGCATAAAAAAAAGCAAATTTTTACGTGATTGTTGTATTATTAAATGACCGAATTTGAAATCATGTTAATATTCCAAATTAGTGTTTTTGTTAAATCAGATGTGTAATGGCACGAGTATAATCTTTAGTTTTTCGTTTTTGTTGCGTTCTATAATAAACAGCTGTTGTTGTTGAAAATGAAAGTGTTAATCTCTGATTAAAATTATTATTACATTGAATTGATATACGTGGTTGTTAAAATGGAGAATAAATTATTGGAGCTTTTATAATTTTAACGGATTATTCAGACATACAGTACACCACAATGCAGATAGTTTAATTGAATGCCATGAAAATTCGTACATTTTTTGAATAAATATAACTTCGAATATCTTTCGTACAGTTGTATTTCGTTTAATGTTTTTTTAATCATGCATGCTTACTATCGTTTGTGTACATAGCGTATTTATTAATTTAACACATGGAGGAAATATAAATAAATAACATTTTTGTGTAAAACTGCAAAATTCATTTAATATTCGTATGTATAATTTGTTAGTTAACAATTGATATAATATTAATGAGAGGTTCGAGGTGTGCAGGCTTTCCGTACCACGTATTCGTATAATTTATTTCAAAGTTAAAATAAATTCCAAATAACGTTGGTTTCTTCGATTTTCATCGTTAAACAAGCACGTCGGTGAATCAATTGTTAACTTATTTGTTTTACAAATGACCGGCTTGTTCAAATAGTGGCACAAAAATTCGATATTATGATATTTATTTAAAACAATGCACAAACTTAATATATCTCATTGATTATAAACTCCAACCATAATTCATCCAGAGTCAATTATTGTAGTGTTCAAAAAATGTCACTAATTATGAACGTTTCAAACGATGCGCGTGCAGATCCGAGTCGCCCTTCCCGAAATACCCTAGGTCAGAGTCTGTATTTGCATGTGTAACAATCAATATTGAACGTCTCATTAAATCTTGTTAGCGTTAGAAAGCTGTGAGATCCATCGTCGAATCCATCGGAATGGAAAAGAATAAAAAAAGGAAAAGAAAAAAAGTAAAAATAATACCGGTCAAAATAAAAGGAACCAAAAATATGTCGATAAGATGAAGAAGAAGAAGTAGAGGAGACGAAGAAAAAAAAGAAGAAAAAAAACATTCATCCAGCAGACTCTCCTTTCGAGACTCATCGTCCACACTTGGCAAGTTTGCGTGCGTTCTCGACCGGGAATGCGGAGGCGTTTTCTCGCGCGTATTTCCAACGTAATGAACTTGAAAAATCGACTTGGTGATGGTCGCGGCTACGTGTGAGAATGCTTAAGCGCAAAAAAGGGAGACCGAATGGTGGTAATCTCGATAAAGCATGTGAGGTTGTATGTTTGATAAAAATGACTCACCAACACCAGCGTAAGGCTGCATTGCGGAATATGCGGCGGCGTGCTGGATAGCCGCCTCTCCGTTCGGTAGCCCCTGAGCTGGAATGGACAGATGGAAGGCATCTACACTTCAGTAAGCTCAGCTCTTATCGACGAGAGGGCCTAATCTAAGGCCCCCGCCGCACCGACTGCTAACGCTCAAACGCTCGATATCACTGCTTGCGGTGCATACATTTTTAGTAATCTCGTCAATTACTTTTTTGTCTCGACTGTTTGTTCGAGCGCACATTTCGGAGCATCAAGATTTTATCTCCCCCTTTGTGTTTCTTGACCTTTTTTACTATCTTCCTATTGTTATTTAAATTCGTAAGACAAATTCCTAGTTTTTTTAATGCGAATTTGTTGGTAACATTTACATTCAGATATAGACTTTTTTTATTTTTTAAGGATTTCTTTTCTTTTTTTTTTTTTTTCATGATTGATTATTTATAAATTAGGTTTCAGAATTTTTTTATTTGATTAAAGCATTGGATTCAATGGATACGGATTATGCCGCTTCTATTGGGTAAACATTTCAGATTTTGGAGTATCGTGATGATCGTATTATTTAATAGACGAATATTAATTATTACTGAGAAATTTAATGGCAACGAAATATTGATTGGTTTATTATTTTATATTGTGTGGATATATTTTATGAATATATGCTCGTGTGTTAATGTTATATTCAACCACACAAGCACAGGCCAACAGCGTATCGTGCAAATGTGGAGGTAAATATACATTATGCAGCATATCAATTAGTTAATGGCGTATTGATCATAATTATGTATTAATTCATACGAATAATTGTTCCGTAAGTTAACGATACTTTAGACAAAAAACTATTTATTATTTCACTTGTTATTTCTATATGCGTGTCGCTATATTTATTATAATTATAGAAAAAAATATTTATTTTATATTTTCATGTAGATATTAATAAAATATTCAATTAAATTAATACTCAAGCACGCATTTAATCTATTACCCGCATTTTATATATATCTTTTTTCTGTTAAAATATTATTAGTTGTTAGTTTTTGCATGCCAGTACGTGATTCTGTACAAATTTTACACATTTTATAACAAATAATTTTTTCTAAATAAAATCAATAATATATCATTTTTAATACATAACTCGTATTTATTCTTTTTTTTTATTAAGTTTGATATAACAATCTAAATTTGTTTAAATATAAGTTACTTTCTGATGAAGTATTTGTTTGTATTATTATTATTATTAAAATACTGTTTACATTAAATTTTTTCATATTTCCAAATTTACTTACTCTAAAATATAATATCGAATTGGCTGGCTTTGCATGCTGGGATAATAAGGGCATTATAATAAAATCTTCACCCTTTAGTATCGGTTATTCTATTAAATAATATGCATATTGTGAAATTCGTTTTTTTTTTAATTTGAATTATATACACACTGCTGCATTGAATTTATAATGAAATAGGATGTTGCATTATTAGTAATAAGTTTCAAAATATACGGATTTATTGAACTTAATCCCTTTAACATTAACATTTTTGTGAATTTGCATGTCTCGTTATGTATTTACATTATGTATGTATTATTTTATATATAACTAATTGATACATTAACTTTTTTAACTGTTTAATAATATATGTTAATAATTAAGCGAATGCTCACTTTATATTATGTTAAAGAACTTTAACTTTTGCACTTTTATTAAGTAAGTTTCCCACTATGTTTGTGTTAGTATATTCCACTTTTCATGTTACGTTTTGTTTGTCCAATATACACTTTATCGTAATTCTGTACTAATTTGTTAAATTACGTTAAATTACAACACATATAATATTTGTCTACGTCCTGACGTTTTTTGTAAAAATAATAATTATTATAAATATTGATTTTATCGTAACGGTTTATTTAGTAGGATTTTTATTAAATTCTAAACGTTAATCATTTAATATATTGCATGTCTTCTTTTGATTTTTTATATATATGTTAACAATTATTGGGCTTTTTTATAATTATAGAATTAAACTTTGTTTGTAATAAGATTTATATGTATAATTGTTATTTAATGAATCATTGGTAATCTACTTTTTGTAACTTTGTTTTAGTTTTAAATTTAACAATTTATATGTCAGTCCGTATATGTATACATATTCAATTTAAAAGACTTTTCGTAATAATTTAATTATTAGATATTTATTTAAATTCAATAAATTTACTTTTTCGAAAAATAAAAAGTATGTTTTTCGATTGCATCGAAATTATAAATAAATGAGAGTATTTTTGATATATATATTTTTAAAACGTAATTCTAAATGTGATGGTTTTTTGTATAAAAAGCAGATAAATGTTTACTTTCAGCTACTTTAATCCATTAAAAACAATTTGGAGCAAATATTTTCGCTCTATTAAAGCTTCAAAGTAAATGGATATCCAATAATGTCGTTGAATGAATGTGAAACAACAACGAATCAAAATAAACTGGAACGTTTAATATCTATGAAACTTAATTGACGGTCAGAGGGCGTAAGAAGATCGTTCGTGATGCTTTGAAAATATTGAGTAGAATTTTATCGAGCGATGTTTCATTTAAAAAGCAATCGTGTGTAAATGATGAATTAATATTAATGGTATGTTACGTTTTATTTGTCATACATAAGTAGCAAAACATAATAAAGGTGTTTATAAATTTTGATAGGTATTCACATATATAAATTCCTTTTATAATATAATAGTAGCGTATACTTCCGTACTTATTACAAACGTTTTTAGTATAAAAGTCTAACTATTAATTATTAAAAATCTTTTATAAAATAAATATTTAAGTATAATATATATCAAGAAAATTTTTATCTCAACTTTATATAGGGTATCAAATACGTTTATCTTTGTCGGTGAAAGGAATCTGTTCTTTGACAATAAACTTTATCGACAATTCGTTCTCCTTGTTTGTCTGTTGTTTTGTATTTTTAGTGCAATTAATACGACAAAATAATATACAATAATCTTGTGTTCTATTTTTAAATTTCCTTTGAATATTATCTTTTCAATATTATATAATGTCATAATTAATTTAGTTTTTTTAATAATATCAAATACTATATTTTTCGTTAAAAATTATGTTTTGTTTAAAAATAAAGTCAATTATGAATTATTATATTTTAGGATACTATAATTATTAGCCGTATAATAAATGTATATATTAATAGAAACCACTTGCATATTGAAACATTTAATCATTAAATTCTTTTCATTCCGTTTCATTCAAAAACATTATTTATCAATACATTATTGATATCCATCAATCTACAATTTATTCTTCTTGTACTATATCAGCATGTTACAATTGAATACTGAGTTCTTAATTATTAAACTCTTCCAATCGATTGCTTGTATTCCACTATGTGCTTCACAAATTATTTTGAATAAATGTGATGCCTTTTTATTTCTACAAATCAACGTTTTTAATCCGTTACACAAAAAAGTTTTAACCGATTTAATTATTAATCCATACGCTTCATTTGAGATCATAAACTTAAAGCAAATATGAGTGATTTATTGTTAACGTTGACTAATTTGTACTGTTTGACCAAATAATTCGATGATATATGTGTTGTAGAATTTATAGATCATTTCAATCTGCATCATTAATTTAATGATCTAACATTTACACTATACATTCTGTCGTTTAAATAATTGTTCATATGGTGATTTGGTCTCCGAAATGAAACTCGAAAAAACATTCTGGATGTGAGTTAATTCTATTCTATGATTGAAACTAGCGATAGTTAGTGATCATAAAGTGTGTTAATTTGTCTTGGTATGTGTCAACCAAAAAGACAATTGTCTTCGTTACTCGCGTGATTCCTTGAAAAGCTCGAGTTGATAATAACGAAATTTTTTTGATTGGTCAGTCGGTGCGCAGGGGCGGCACTGTGCGCCTGAGTTGATACTCACGTCCTGGGTATGTCTGCGGGATACCGTTGGTATACACCGGATCCGAGCCAGCAGGCTGGCCGTTTGGAGTTTGCGCCGCCATGTTGAAGTTGGGCATCGTTGGCGAGGGCAATGACGGTATCGCACCGTTCACGGGTTGCCCTGTACCGGTACCTACGACCAAACCTAATTAGCACATAATGGTTACCCTCTTGTTCTTCAACACTAATCTTCGACTACCGGCAATTCTGCTCTTCTTCCGTTTATCAGCCTTCTTCGCTCGCCACCTTCGGTTAACTCATTAACCGAAGAGTCACGACAAGAAGATTCAGCTAACTTTAACTTTGCCTGACTATTTCATTGCTTATTCTTTTACGCCTGACTCAAAATTGATATTACTACTTACAAAGGTTCAAGTGTCTACGTTATTCTTTTGTGTTTTAAAATTATGTTTGTAATTGAAACGTTCTTTTAAAAGTTTTAGATATATTATATTAAACTAATACATATTTAATGATATTATTGTTAAATAATGTGTATGTTTTTATTTAATAAATGTGTACGAATTGTTTATTATTATATTATTTAATGTAATACGAAATGTTTTATATATAGTTTCAATTTAATTTACTCCATGAATTGGATGTATTACTTATTGCTTATACTGAATATCGATTTTTGTAAAACTAGATTACCATAATCTTATAGTAAACTTTAACTTAAACGTATTGGAACAAATTATGTGCAAATTTTTTTCGAATCGTTTACTTAAATTTATAATTGTCATTAAAATATGGTTTATTACTATTGATTTGTGTATTAAAATTGAAGTGTAGATAAGATAGTTATACTAATATGAATAAAAAATATTCATTATTTTTATAATACTTTATATTATTTTATGCTATAACAGAAATCAATATTTTAATTTAACTGTAACTTTAAAAAACTAATGTATAATTTCATATAGTTTAAGAATATGCTAAATAATAATATTATTCTTAATAAAATGTTAATATTAATTATTATATTATTGAATAAAATCATAATTATTATAAAATAGTTTGTTTTCAACATACTAAGAACAAAAATTACATTTTTAAAATAATTGTAAATTCGTTTACAATAAAACATATGCCTGATTGTTAGGAAATTACATATACATTATAATATTTTATATGGTATTATTTGAACATTAGCTTTACTAATATTTTTATATTTAAAACTAGTATTTTGAAAACTGTGGTTTGATTAGTTTATGTTCCATTATGTTTTGATAATAATTATAACAATTATATTTTAGACTTTTAGTGCACAAAAAATTCATAAATATATTTATGAAATTAATTATTGTATTACAAGCAACTACGTGTCTTTCAAAGTATAATTGGGAATTGAAATATATATATATATATTCATATATATTAAGTTTAACTTTCATTTTATTTTTTAATTATGATTTGAAAGCTTAATTGAAGTTAATTGGTAAATTAACTAAATCCTGAATTTAAAAATATCACACATGTGATTTATTCTTATTGATTGTAACTGTAAATTATATTATTAGTTACAATAATTTTCTGAAGTATTAAACGTTACTTTAGACAACAAGTTTAGTTTGAATTGGTACTGTATTAAAACCTCTGGATAATTTGAGTCAATTAATTTGATTAGACATAACTCGTGATATTTGACTCCAGTAAACACGGCGTAGAACCGCGAAGTTACCAAAATCATCTAGTAAAGTATAATTAGTGTTAAGTAATCATTAATATGCTTGTATTTGCATCGTATAATTAAATTACAAAAGTGGAATAGAAAAAGCAACAGCTAATTTTACTTGATGTTTATTATTAAACAAACAAAATGTTTATTATATAATATGCATGAATATCATAATTAATAAAATAATAAATTCATTAACAATGAGATTAATAAGTGTTAATTAATCAAAATAATAATTATTAATTTTACTTTTTCACACACTTGGTTATGTTTCGAATGTAGTAAGTTTGTGAAATTATCTTTTTTTCTACCACTATAATCATATTTGTTAAAATAAAAGATTAACTGATCGATATTAATTTCATCTACGTCTTGCAAGACAAAGTAAATATTGCGTTTCGTCGATTACGGAATAATTTATTTATTTATAAAATGTACAAATTAATTTACTTGACTTCCGTTCATATTGCAATTATTTCTGCCTTGAAATAATAAATAAATAATGTAAACATCGATTGTGATCATAACCTAATAAAAATTGGAAGTAATGTGATTATGTTGAATAAAGTGGTATAATGGCTTGATCGCTTATAACATCATTTCGTTCAGCCTATACTAGGTAAAGTGAAAGAAAAATTAATTACTATCCGAACGTTTACATCAATTAAATACAAACATAACTATTCATTTTCATAATCGACGAGCGGTTCCGTCGAATTATTCAATCGTCGCGATTCTTGACATTAAAAAGGGGATTTTTGTAAAGCGCCTCAAAGAATTGCAAAAGCAATTTCAGTCTGGAAACGTAATTTGCCGTGTAATGAGTTTTTGCGTTGTAATGGTGCAAAACGAGAGAAAAAAAGCAGAGCTCTTTCCGCAATCTTTGACGAATATTGACGTCGATTCGGTGTCGCGCATGTACGTGTGCCCGTTGCACCTGGTTCGTCTGCCGTTCGCGAAATAAAACCACGACCATGATCTTACGGCCGAATAAAATATTATTTCCCTATCAAAACTGCGCAGCGTTTTCTGCTCGGCGAAACCCGATGCGATTTTTGCATTTACTTTTTCCCGGGCTCGGCTTTCTTGTTCCTTTCGTTATTTTTATTCCATCGTGTCTTTTTTCTTCTCTATTTCTTCGTCGACCTTTTGCGTTCGATAAAGTTTTGTGGCATTCCTAATAGGCAGAGGATTCTCTTGGAATCTTAAGAATCGGCTCTGTTTCATCCTCGTTATGAAAAGAGCTCTGAGGATGGGGCGAAATCGAATAAGCAAATAGCACTGGCCGGAAGTTTTCACGAATTGTTAAAGTTAACCGAAATGCGCGTAGCTGAATTTGCAGATCAAAAGAATTGCATTATTGCGTAAACAGTTTCATCTGTTTTTACGCTTCGATAATTGTTTCAGAGTTAAGTCGAATATTAAGGAAATAAATCAGTTCATTTATTGAATGGTAAAGAGAATCTGGGATGATTCATTTAAATATATAAATGCAATATAATTTAATATATTACTTTTAACAAAGCTTTTAATTGCTATTAATAGTTTTATCGTCGTCAATCATTTTTATCAATGTAAAATTGTAACAAAATTGCTTTATTTTTCTTTGCTGTTTTATTATTTACGTAATACGTTAAGAAGTTAAATACAATTAAATTTATAAAAACGTGAACAAAATTGGGAGTATATATTATATAATATATTTTATATATTATATTGCATAATATATAATAATAATAATTAAAAGTTAATAACGTACATAAGAAGGTCAACACTTATTTAAAACTAGTTAAAATATTGGAAAAAAGTTATATCATTAGAATCAGAATCAGTACAACATTCGGTTTTACATCAAAAGACAGAAATATTATTTTATGATTTATTTTAAAGCTAAATATCTGAGATTGACTTTGATCAATCGTTACTGCACGCTCTACAAGGATTTATTATATAATTTTATTTTAATTAAACGATAAAAAATTATCGTTCTTTAATGTTTACACTTGATTCATCAACGAAATTCGTTACTATCTATATAGCATTATTTGGTACATCAATGAATATATTCCAACTATTATGAATATTATTATACATCGAAAAGTATATTTATTACATATTTCAAATGTATGACTTTCTGAAATTAATTTTTTTTAATTAAAAATTAAATTATTGCTATTCGATTCCATCTTTTTGTGTAAAAATGCAATAGTCATTTTGATCTCGCTTATCCTGAATTGAAAAAGAGCGCTTTTGTAAATATGTGCATTCTCGATGTTTGTGATTCGAGGAGTTAATAGTTCCGTGTCGGGTTTGAAAAAGGAGGGGTGGTCGAGGAGAAATGGTACGTGACGTTCGTGCATATGGAACGTTGGATTCGGTTCTATCATTGTGACGTTATCGACTACCTTTTTCGAGTTACAATGGAAATGAGCGGTTCATTAATAGATATAGCTAGAAAAATGTGATCAATGTGAAAGAGAGGTCGGAGTAAGGAGAGACTTTAATGAAATACGTGGAATAATACTGTGAAAAAATAAAAAAAATTATTTATACTTTCAAAAATAATGTTATATGAATAAGCTCATGTAGAAAAATACTGACAATTTGGTATGGGGGCAACGTTGTGAAACGTTGGAATAACGTTTGTAAATGATATTGTTTCAATGTTGAACGAACATATGACTAAACGTAGAATTTAAATTCGCGATGCAAAAGAAGCGATGAAAGTCAATTTGATGATAAGAAAAATGTGAATTTGTTATGTGCAAAATATTTGTTAATACAAGGCAATAGAAATAAATATGAAATACTAGAAATATTGCTTACAATAATTCAAATTTTAATTATTTATTCTTCAAATTTTAAAATTTATTTCTGAAATGAATTTTATGAAAGATTTACAAAAATTTAGAATACGATAAAAATAATATAGTTATATTTGCGCGTTTTATATATATATGTAAGAATCATTTAATCCATATTTCTAATAATTGATTATAACGTATTATATTTTATCAACATATAATTTATAACGTTATAATTCTTTTTTGATTTTGACTGATATTGTTAAATTATTTATTATTATTATACAATATTATACAATATATTTAACGACGAAGAAAAGTATTATTCCGACGTTAAACAAACTGTTACCATGGGGAATTTTGGTAAGGGTGGTTTACACTATGATTTCCCGTATAAAACATAATACAATCGTTAATGTTTTTATAATCTATTTTTAGAAATAAAATACCGTATGTTTAGGATCTTATACATTCATTAAAGTAACAATATTTCTGCTTAATATCTAAGAGTTAAACATTAAATAATTAATATAACAAAAATGTAATATTTATATGAAATTTAATAATATTTCAAAAAGACATTACGTTTAAATAAGAAGTGTTTAATACGATCAAATAAAAAACATGATTTCAAGTTTTAACATCATTATAAATTATAGCATTTATCAACGTTTTTATTTGCCAGTTATCTATAGAAATATAGATATTTACCAGATGTTGGTGGCACCACTGGATTCGGCATTCCGTTTAACGTGTGTGGAAGCTGTCCAGCAGCTAAAGCTGCCATTGGATTGATATAGGTTCCTTGTGCTGTTGCGGCTGCCATTAGAGCCGCTTGTTGCTGTAAAAAGCAGTACAAATTATTCACACAAGTGTAAACGAATAACGGAAGGAATAATAATAATAGTAACAACGTATATTAACCAGATTACAAATTTACGAACAATATTATTTGCATCATAAGTTTATTCTTAATAGATAATATTCAAACTTTCATAACATTAGTTGCTCCGTGAGCTCCACACAAGTGTAAAGGAGTGTTATTAGAATTTATACATGAATGCGTTAACTAATTCGATCGAAAACGTTATTAATTTCATCTAGGTAAATATCTTTTTCAACTGATCGCATTCTGATTATTAATGAGTTGGTGAATTTGCCGTTTCTAGATATATAATATGTTACAAATATATCAACTTTAAATAAAGAAAAAACAAATTTGATTTAAAATATTTTAATGATATGCTTTTATCTTAATATTACATACTTAAGTAGATAATATGTATTTATATAGATGTATATATATAATCTATTCGTATACAAAAAGTTCAATTATTATATTCACAATAAAAATTGGTTAAACTAACATATATTAATTTTATTGATTCAAAACTTATATATTTTTAATATATATATTTAATATTATATAGAAATGAAGATAAATAAAAGATATTATTAATTATACATGTAAATTACATTGAAATTGTAAGAGTAATATATTTATAAATTTATTTTAAGAAGAAAAAAACTTTAATTTATTATATTTATTCAATTGTTTTTATACATGTCATTAAATATAGGTCTTTTAAAATATCCTTCTTGTTAACCTTTATTGATAACTGTTTCTTATCATTGAATTATTTTTCATTAAAAAGATTTTCTAAATATGTATTATATTGGGAGCAATTTTGGTAAAGATAAGATATTAAAAAAAATAATAAAATACGTAATATTAACTGATTAATTTTGTATAGAATGATAGAAATGAATTTCATTTATTATACAGTCATGATGTTAAAAAACTATAATAAAATAAATAGATATTTTAGAGTAATTAATTTACATATAAATAATTAATATTGAATTTTCCAGATTAAATTACAAAAAATGAATATTAAATACAAATAAATAATAAAGTCAATAATATTAAATATAACTATTTTGCTAATACTTCTAAAATTTATTATAAATTTAGTAACATCAGCAGTGAGAAGTATATCGTATTAAAAAAAATAGATGCCTAGATATTACCTTATTATTGCATCAACATAAAAATTTTATATTAAAATTATTTCAGTAGCAACAAAAAAATATATATATTTAATTTGAAACTTTACTCCATGTAAGAACTGTCTCTTATACAAATTTCCGAGCCCACGAGACGCCAATGATCCCAGTATGCCGTTTTCTGCTTGAACAAAAAATACCAAAAAGTACTAACATATAATAACAATTACATGTTAACTACAT
>JABFQC010000356.1:0-29157 GCA_022817085.1 Psilanteris sp. ZL-2020
AGTCAAAGTTGGTCCAACGCATTATGTTTTTAGCTTGTTTTAGCTTATTATTCCTGTTTTAGCTTATTATTATTTTTTTATATAAAATATTTTTAAAATAATAAAATAATATTTATTAAAAACAAAACAACCGTTAATTAAACAGAAGAATACAAACAAATTAAATCCTATTTATGATGAAATAAAATTCAATTTTAAGAATATTTTTTAAACGTTTTGTTACAAATTGATATAGTCAATATTTAGGTTATTGAAACAATATTTAATACAATTCTTGTTACTATTATGCTCATAAAATATATGTATTTTACAAATATTCATAAAAGCAACAAGAAGTGAAAATATATAAATATCAACAATGTAATTAAAATGTTTCCCTTTGTTTTCATATCAATTCACTTTAATGTTATACGAAATTAAATGATATTGTACGGTTATATTAATTAATACATATATTTTCATTAGGTATAAAATTCATGTTCGTTTCGACGAAAGTATAAGCATAACTTGAATTTAAACCTTTTAATTGATCAACACATTTTATGTAACATATATATAAAAATATATCTTTTTCTTAATGCAAAGTTATAGTGTAATTCTTGTCATGTTAGTACTAAATAATGTTTTTATTAGAATTTATGTGAAAATACAAGTTTGCAGAAAAAGCGTTGGAATTATACCATGCAGTGCATTAATTAATATTACATAAATATAAGATTTGTGTAGCGAAAAATGTACTTCGGCGCTAAGACTCTAATCACTACAACGCACATTGTAAATCTTTATCTTTCATGGATTATAAGATATTTTGATGTGATAAAATTATGAATATATATCAAATACCAAATATACCTTAATTTTAATACGTTTGCTTTGTATATTTCATCTTGTATTTTTAGTATATAAATTTTTGTTTTAATTTACGTTTGTTTATTAATATATAAAAAAGTATATATAAAAATTCTTATCCTGCAATTCAATTACTAAAGCTAATAATTAAATTTGAAAATCATCGATTTCGTTAAAGTATGGATAAAATCAAACCAATCTCGTGATTTGTATTCTAGTATGCTATTTTAAACTTATCAGAGTATTTTAATTATTCCAGCATTATTAGGGTCAGTGATATACGAAATCCGAATAACAATCTACACGTCCATATCAAGTAATGCTAACGTTGGCATCATATTAACCAGAGTTACACGAACGTAATGATGGTAATAATCAGAATTAAGATCGTAGAAATATTTATTTCATACGAATTGAGTAATTTCACATGTTTTATTTAGCTTTTTACTAGCTTGTTTCATTTATCGTTATTTGTTCTCTATATATACAATTTCTAACAAATCATTAATTTATAAGTCTTACGGCAACGCATGAAAACATGTTTTATAAAGTACATACACGGAGAAAAAAAAGTATTAAAAATTACTCATAAAAATAGCAAATGTGTGACAGTGATGTTCAATATTGAAATAATACATAAATTATCATACATTTTTACAAAAATACACGTAATTTTTACTAATTTTATATGTGTTATTTCAAAATAAAACACATACTGTCACACATTTGATAATTTATGAGTAATTTTTAATACATTTTTTCTTTCCAGGCAAATTGTGAAAAAGATTATATAAACCGTTTATTTTTTGTTACAATTTCATTCGTAAAAATTCCAAAATGTTGATTATCCACAGTACTATTTAACGAAACAATATACTTTTTTAATTTTATTAATTTCATAAAAAATCTTAAATGCGCTTGTTGAAGTTTAATTATTATTTATTATACACAATGTCTTAATTTTTCGTTAGTTATTACTCCCATTTTACGCATTTATCATTTCGGTCCTCCGAATATGAATATACTTGTCCCGAAAGAAAATGAAATCATTTGTATAAAACTGAAAGATAATTTTATTCGAACGTTTTTTATTGCATAATCTCATTTTATTCTTTCTCACACGATTATTAATATCTCACATTTTAAGTATCTACCTATCTTCTTGACCATTAATTTCTCATTTTACACTTTCTCTTGCTATTTTATTCTCTATTCATACTCTAACCTCATTCACAATCTGCTCAGATCGTATGTAATTTTTTTTCATTTATTCAATGAAATATTTTTTAATTTAGTCCAATAAGATATTATAACAAATGTTAAATAATGTTGATATTTTGTTATTATTAAAAATACAAAATACACTATTGGTTTACAAAATTATTTTAAAGTAATATTCTTTAAAATTAAAGCTTCTGAAATTTTTCTATTAAAACATTTCTATTTATTAACATATTCTTTAATATTAATTTTTGTATATATCAAATTTTAAATTTTCTTTCTGAAACGTTTCCTATAGAACACTTCTTTTTACAATAAATATATATAATAATATTTGTTGTAATCTATTGATATGATTATTGCTTACAACCTAGACGCACAGAAATATTTTGTAGAAACAAACAAATTTTGTTTCATTCAATAAAACAGTTTTGTTGTTATTTAACTAAACAAATAGTTTTGTTAGATCAACAAAATATGATTCAAATTCGATCATTTTGTCATATTGTTGATGTTTTTTATTTGAATCAACACAATAATTTTGTAAAAACATATTAAGCGGTACAGTAAAAGTGTAAATATTTACGAAATATTTTATTGAACTCAGATACTTTACAGACAAATTGACAAAATACGCTTAACAAAATAATTTCTTTAATTTAACTATATCATTTCTGTCGTGTAAATAAAACAATCTTATAATTCTTAACAATAAAAAAAAACTAGCTATTTTTTAAATTCAATGTAACAGTCTGCCTTAGCATTGCATTAGATTTAAAGTGCAAAAAAAATTGTATATTGAAATAATACTTGCAGTTGAGCCACATCTTATGACTCAAATTTGAGAAATGCCTATTCTAAAGCCTTGCGTATATTCACTATTATTATTATGGGTTATTCAACATTTGTCGCGCGAGATTCGCGTGATTTAATTTGACGCAGACACGTTTCTCGGCTTGTGAATACATATTATTTAGGAAATAAAATATATTTATATACAAAGAATAAAAGTTCTTTCTTTTTTATATAAATTCATATATGGTTAATTAATCGTCTACTATTTAGTGTGTTAGCATGTTTGTTTTTCGACTTTTTTTTATACTCGCCAATTTTAACACGATCAATTTTAGTGAAAAGTGGTTATCGTGTCCTACATATATATATATGCAATTAGATGATTTATTAGAACTTTGTCCGCATAAAGTATATGGTAATATTTGTCAGCTGTATATTTTGCTTATATAAATTTATGCAATTATAAAACATAAAGTTTTTATGCTCGCTTTGTTATACGTATAGCAATCAAAAACTTACTTTCTTCGTGATTTATGCATAAAATAAGTTTTTCGTGGGTGCGTGCATTGTGCAAGAATTTCGATATTGTAATTAATGGTTGATTTATGGAAATTTAATAAACAATGTTAATACACAAAATTACCGTCCGTAATGTAATATTTAAATTAATTAAAAACATGATATATATGTATATTATAATTACGAACATTACGTCTTTCAGTTTTCCGCACTGCTGAAATTTTAATGAAATGTGTAGGAAAGCTGTAGTTTCATAAATTTGATTTTCATGGCCTTTTATATATGCAGATTATCAATTTTTACTTTTTTCCGATTTGCGCGCTTCTTTAGCCCTTCATGTAATTATATAATGAGTATTGAAAAATTTAGATTATCATATTTTTGCGCAAATGTTACAACACGCTGTTGTAATTTTGTAGGCATTACCACTATATGTTTTTAATGGATTAATTAAATTCGCGGCAATCCTCTCCACACTATATTATATGATATAATAAAACTGGTTAAAATATATTGCATTTATATGAATGAGTGCATTAAATGAAATTCTTTTGATATTTGGAAATAAATATGGCAGAGACTGCTAATGAGTAAATGAAGTTTTCATCCTTTGAACATTTTATGTATATTGCGTGGATTATAATTTAAACATTGAAGTAATAATTTCAATTGAAAATCAATAAAGAGTTAATGGCATGTTTCATTTATGAAATTTCAGCAAGTTCAAAATCAACTTATAGAGGCTTAGCCGTAACTTTCAAATTTACGAAGTGGGATTATTTCCATTAAAATTTCCGTATTAGGATTAGTCACTGTAAATTATATCTAAGTTAAGGAAAATAGTGATATTTAATATTACCGTCGAATAAATATGCAAGTTTGTTATTTAGTAAGTTTAATTTTGGAACAAGTTTTTTCCTTAATATATGAATAGAAAAAGTTTGTCATTTTGTTACATTGTAAGAAGTTGACATCGGAAGTTTTGTTAGCGTGATCACGATGGAAAGTAATTATGTTTTATGTAAATGCAATCAAAGAATCTTTAAAACGTTAAAGTTTTAAGTCAAAGATAATATGAAAATGAATGAAATCAATATTTCCAATAAAAAAGAAATATTCGTTTCTTACAATCTTTTTAATTACTTTTAAGCATGAGTAATTAAATATCATTAAAATCAGCGTGATATACCGACGTAAACATTTCAAAGTGCGTTTGAAAAGAAGAACAAAAAATTGGGAGCTTTCGTACTGTCAAAATGAACAATTGAATAACAAAATGACTTTGACGGCCACTATAATTTGACAAAGTAATACCATTCGAATTCGTAAAAGTTGTCGTCCATTATACCATTTGAATAATTTTAGTCTGAAAATACTACGCGGACATTTATGAAAGGGAAAATGATCCATGAAATCGTTTTCCGGAGTAATTTACAATCGGGACTAAAAAAGCTTGCGGATGCACGGGCACAATGTTAATTTTGCATGCAAATTTGTTGCAACCAGTCGCGGTAAACGTAATTTCCAAATAATATTTACGATGAGCGCGTGCAAACATTTTGATACCAGATATCGGATTTCAAATGCCCTCCGTGTTTTTTATTTATTCATCGATAGAACCGTGCACTATTATCTACATCCTACACTTATATCATATTTTGGTTCATATACGTTTACCGTTTAATATACACATAATTTCACTTTAATTTCAAGTTTGCTTTTGAAACAATTATAACATTGATTCAGCCATATATGTATTTATTTCGTTAAAATTATATTCCCAACACAAGGGAATTATTTATGAAAATATATATAATAACAACTTACCTTTATTGAATATATGTTAATGCTATTATGATGCTTTTTCTTCTTTCAACAAAGATCCGATTATTTAGCGTTATATGAAAATATGAAGTAAAATATATTATACGAATATAAAAAAATCGAATTCCATTCGAGGTGACACAACATTATAAAATCATACAGTTTTATATATTTATAAATCCTCGAGTTTATTTTAGTTTTATTGCGATGTTAGTTATAAAATTATTTGAAATAATTTGAAACCGTTTCATATCGATTTGGTAACATTCGTTATTTTGATATTTACAGTCAAGTTCATGACTTCATTAGAGAGTATAACAAATAATCGCAAATCGAGTGTTATTAAAATTCCATACGCGGTTCTAGTAGATGGTGTTAGCGAATGGATACGTTGCGTACGAATACCAATTTTACTCTAAACGTTACACGGAATTTGCGTGCTAATTCTTGGTTGGATTTATTTATCGAGTGTGTCGGTAACACGGTTTTATAAACGCAAAATTACGATTCCAAAAAATTTACAAAACAAATTTTGTCAACCAGTCATTACAAATTATTTAAAACCAATTTGATTCTCCGTTGGTCGCCTTGTTAGCTACGCGCTAACAAAGCAAAAAATTTATGCAGTTAAATAAAGATGACAAACAAATTATTTTGAAATTGCGGCACTGTAGTCAGAAATCGGAGTTGCACGAAAACGGCTTTTAATAATTCATATTAAGAAAGGAAAAAAATTATAATAGTTTATGAGCCGAAGAAATGGTTAATGCCGAAAAATTACAATAAAAATGGTAAAATTTAAATGACTAAACGAAAGTAACTAAGTAAAGAAGATTTAATTAAAAAGTCAAATGAACCAACTTTGCTGCAGTAAGAGTAGCCGGTGGCATCACTTTATGATGGTCTTTCATCGTATACGATTATAATTCGGAAAATAGAATATGTATCGTGGAATATATTTTCGAAAGAATAATAATTATTATATTACTGTACAATTTTAAAAATTATATTTTTCTACTTCTTTCTAATTTCACTTACACTCGTTCACGATTTTCATCTGCTTAATGATACTTCGTAATGGAATTGGTAAACATTTGCAAAGTGAAATCAAATTGTGTGTAGCAAAATATGCCGCGGAAAAAATTGCAGTTTAAATAATTGTGCTGCATATTAGATTAAATTGCATATAATGTTTCATAAAAAATATGAAGTGTATAGTTGAAATTATAATTTAGCGCTCGGACAATAAATAACTGTTACACAAATACATTTTAATTAGAAACAAGTTTTATTCATTACAATTGATTTTATTCATTACAACTGTCGAGTCATCGCAATGTACAATTTTTCAACGTTTTGATACCGGATAATAAAATTTGTCGAATCGCATGCATTACTCATTATTTTTAATCACACCGAATGTGCAAAATATCGGAGAACCATACGATGTTCGTAAAACGAATAACAAAACGCCAATTAAAATTGACGCAAATAATATATCAAGACTTTTAATACGAATCATCTATCACTCAGTCGCGTAAAAAGAGCAATTAGACGTTTGAATTTCGTAGGATCTGCACGCAACAGTTTTCTCCACAAATCAGTCCTATGTATCTAAATCTTTACAATTTTGTATGTAAAATTCTCTGATAATGTTCGACTCTAAAACGCCACATTATTCAATAATATTTTTACAACGAGATTGGAAAACGGGTTTCTTGTATTTTTTTACATTATACTCAGATAACGAATTGCTTTTCAACTTATTGCCTGCCGAAAAACAAATTACAATCGTATAATTCGGACTAATAATTGCTTTGCCTGCGAATAATCCCCGTCAAATAATTTCGAATTTTCATTTATTATTGCCCGTATTTATCGACCCGAGAAGTCAACCGAACACAGCAATACAATTTGTCACGCTTTTTAAAAGAATCCCGAGAACGAGGAACAAGTTTCTCGATTCAAAAGAAACTTTCTTGTTTCGAAAGAAGAATCCCTTGGCACAAGAAGTTCGGTTAATCATTTTTTGAAAGCATATACATACACCCGCGAAGTTAAAATTAAACAGTCTGGTTGGTCACGTCGTTTCGACGTGCATTCCACGTTAAAAACCAATCCGTCATCTGACGCGGGCTCGTTACTTTTCGCCCGGCGTTGGCACGCGCTTTTGTCGGTTTGGTTGTACATTTTTACACGCGCGAAAACAAGTCGAACGTTGGTTCATTCGAAACACGGCAGAGCACATTTTTGCGCCCTAACTGCAAACGAAGCTCTGCGTCGTGACAATATTGGCCAGTTAAAATGGGGCGGCCAAACGACCGGGACGCGGTTCGCCGCCAACATATCGCGCCCACGCACACGCGTGCATTCGCATTCGTTCTTGTGTGTCCGTACACCCGCTTCGATTGGCTCCTTTCCGTTCGAAAGCGTCTGCTCGTTTTCTCGTCGCGCGCTCCGGCAAACCGCTTTATCGACTGGCCGGAAGTCGCCGCGCGGTGCCGTTTTCGCCAGATTGAATTGACCGTCGCGTTTGCTCCAAATTCAGCCGAATTAAGATAATTGGTGCGAGATAACGCGAAGAAGCTCACGGGCGGCTTCGAAATTTCGCACTTCCCGATAGGTCGAATTGTATTTACAGCGGGCACGATCGGCGTCGACGCGGTCAGCGAGCGCGGATCAACACCGAGGGATAATTATATACGTCTATTACGCGAGCGTTTGTACAGATCGCTTGGTCTCGTCCAGCCGAGACCGTCGCGTTCGTTCGTACCAGTTGATCAGTGTCGGATTCGGCCGTCATATTTACAAGTTTGGCTCCGGGACACGCGTGAATCCTTTTGTCTGCGAAAACACATCGGGTGCCTTTTTATCATCCCGCCTTATTTCGTCCGAACAAAAACGAGGGTTTAGAAACGTCGGCGAAAATTCGTACGCCATTGGCCAGACTTTTCAAATTATGTTTCGTAGTTTCTTGTTTTTTTTATTTGTTTTTGTTTTTTTATGTTTTTTTTTTTTAAGATAATGTACACTTCCGAGGTAAATTGAATAAACATCGGTTATTAAATTAGGTTATGTCAGACAGAACTAGACGAATATACAGTTAAACAAGCTGCGGTGGACTTATATATACAAATATATACCGTTATCTCAACGTCAATTAATAATTTCATTTTTGTTCCGATGGTAAAAGACGTATTTCGTATTATTAGACTGGATACAAAGGAATAGCGGCGAACAAATAGTCAATTATAATAACACCATAAATATTGAATTCGCAATTCAACGTAAAACTTAACGCGCGCGTATCGTAATTAATAAATAATTAGTCTAATGTTATATTCATTGGTTAATAATTAATAGGCGGATAATGAATCAGATATTCATTGACGAGTTAAAATCTATATCACGCACTTTAACATATATATCCGCTGGTGTCACACTTTTCAACTAATGTTGAAATTTATAGAATCCCTTATAGATTTAGAGCTGATGCATCAGTTGAGTTTAACATGTACAAAGTTCATTTTAAAATTTGTCGCCATTTTCGTTAAAACATTTTTAAATCATTTAAAAAAGTATATTTCGGTATTCATTCAATTATTAATTTTAAATGAATATCTTTAAATGCCAAACATACTGTACATACTTAGGTATAATACAATATATGCTCTGTATATATGTAATACATATATATATATATGTTTCGCTTTAAGACTGCATATGTGTATTTCGATTTGTATGTTTTCTACGCATGTGCAGAATGTGTATTAAAATTCATGTCTGCATTTATTTATATTTATAATATATATATATATATAAATACGTTAATAAATTTTAAAAAAGAATCATTCATTTGTGTAAATTAATAATTATAGTATTTTCTTGAGAAAAATAAATAGCTTAATAATATATAATTTTATGAGCTTGATTGGGTGAATTAAAATTTAATGCACAAAGTAATTGTATTATTCATTATTTCGATGCTGGCATCTCATTGATCAGTGACACAAAGGAGAAGTAAATAATGATATAATACATAATAAATAAACACTGATTACAGAGTAGAAATTCATTTCGAAATTTATTTACAAGAAGACGTAGTATATTAATGAAATTGCAGTTTAATTGAATAATAATTCGACTCAAAAAGAAGGTTTCTAGAGAAAAAGAGGGTTTTTAGTTACTTAAGATACTTTTATTATTTGATATTATAAAAAATTCACAAAATATGGTACTTTCTTTAATATAAGAAAAACACATTGAAAGAACCGATTATTGAATCGGTGTAATCATTGCATAATATATAATTTATGATTTTATTTAAGGAATATTAATGTTACGTTTTGATTACTTTTTTGAAAATTTAAAATTTAGAAATATTATATTAGTAAAGCTGTTTCACATAAAATGATTAAATTCTTTGCCGATGGTTTTTCATAAAAAGTATTTCTACAGTTTAATTATTTCATGAATATATTATTTTTTAGTTACGAGAGATTATGTCGATCCTTAGCATAAAGATATTTTTTGACTTGTACTTACAAAGCAACAAATTTATTTGTGTTTTATTTTATTATGTATTATTCAAAAACTAACACATAACTTATATAGATGCTTTGACAAAACACCAACTTTTTATTGCATAAATGAAATATTTAAATCAAATGCGATAAAATGTTCATTCATTACATATACTACATCTTGTTCAGTAGTAAATATAGCATTTATGGGAAAATTTATTCTTTCACAGAAGATTTTCAAATAATCCGTACATTTTATTGCGCATAAAACTTAATGTACATACAATAATTCCAATATTAGATTTTGAAATTAACGTTAACAAAATGAAAGTATTGTTATAGTCTCGCATTTGGAATGATTATAACGAGTAAGAATCAGATTTCAAAAATATTAAATCCAACATCTTTCATTGATTATTTATTATTATTATTAATCGACTAAATGCCAGTTACAAAGTTAAAAACAAAAACTAATTGATGTTCAATGCAAGTATATCGATTAGTTGTGATAAAAAAATGATCAATTTTCAACGTCATCGAAATACTGAATAATTAATGGGAATAATCTTAAATGAGATTGCGAACTAATCTATCCGTTGTTACATAAAGTAACATTGCACAAAGCGTTGTCGCTGAATTGCGGAATTAACACTATTACAAAAGTGGTGAAATTAATTTCATTAAGATCTTCATTTGAACGTGTAATTACATTATTGGCAACGGTACACAAAGAGAATACGCAGATATGTGAAAAACCGTAAGGCTCGTCACCAATTTCTCATTTAACGACGTTTGCTTTCGTGTTATAATCATAATAACAAGCTAACATGATTAATCAAGCGCGGAAAAGAAATATTTGCCAACGCGGCATTTAACAACTTACGAAGTGAAGAGCAAACAAGGTTCGAAATGGCCTATACATAGCAAAACGTTGTAAACAAATGCGATGCGCCGAAAACACGGAAATATGCTGACAAATCAAATGGTCGGATGAATTACACTTACATATATATATATATATATATAGGTGCCGTCAAAAATCTGGCGCGAACGGGCTCTAAATTTATGGTAGCAAAATAAAAAGCACGCTAATCCATTCGTAATGTATGCGATGCTTAAACACAATCAAAGAAAATGGCGTCCTTAAATCAACTCTGTTGACTTTAACGATCAACGACAAACGACGAACGATTAAAGAAAACATATTACGCAACGCACGTAAACGATGTTGGATATAAAAATACTTGTACTCCGTTAGAACCACGCGAACCGATGTACTTAATTGAGTTGTAATGTGTTGAATTTGAGGTGGCGCGTTGATTAGCAATCGCGCGCTCTTTTCATAATTTAGAGTACACGTATCCCCTTAATTAAACCGTATAAGATATATTGCTACAGGAGTTTGTCGGGGGGTAAGATCGAACCCAATAACCAACCGTCTTTGTCGAATAAAATATCGTCTGAAATAGTCAAAACGACGTTCTCAAAAGGAAGGGATACACGCGTATAAAAAGTGCGTATATGTATATATACAAATAGAAAAAGTCGCCGGGGCAAAATGAATAGTCAAAAGACCGATTCGAAAACATGTCGCGGCAATTTCGTAACAAAGTTCATGAACAGAGTGTGTGATATCGCGTAAAAAGTCTGCTCCTTCGCGAAGCGTCGCCCGCGCCGAGGTATCCGTTGTCGTTGGTCGCTGCCGACCTCACGGGCCACTCTGTAAGCGTTTTATGTTGTAGCGGCAGTAGTCGCGGCCGATGATGTCCTCGCTGGGAATGTCTTCTTCGAGTGGCTCCACTCCTTCCTCGGCCATGCGATCCCTTATCTGCAACAAAAAGCAACGCAAAAATACTCGAATTATAGTCCCAACGACCGAATCGCGCAATTACGTTTGCTTTTTGTTTTCGTAATGCTATTAGACCGAAGTCAAAAGTGGATGCTGGTTTTATATGGACGCGCGCTTTTAAAGCTGCTTTTCGGGATAATAAAGGGGAAACAAAAACGAAAAAAAGTTATTCCGCCAATGAAATTTAGGCAAATCAAGTTCAATTCAATTTAATTCGCCCCGCGTCGTTTGGGAAATTGTTTTGCAAACGCAAATGCAACTTTAATATTCTACGGCGCTATAAAAATAAAACTTCAAACTTTACGGCTTTATTATTGTTATCGTCAATTTAACGACGATCTTGGTTGAATTTGAATGCGAAAAGAAATTTGCTGTCCGGAATGTGACCGCGATCGCTCTTAATTCAGTCGACCCCTTTTTTGCGCAGCGACCGATGCGACGCGGTTTGCGCGCGTACGGCTCAATACAATATATATGAGTACAATTTATAAAATTATAAAATTAGGTTATACCGGGATTAATCGGGCTCAGTTTGAGCCAACGCGATGCGCTTTTCATGTAAATTCAGATATGATCGAGAGTCGGCTGTTGCTTAATTGATTGTTGAAAGCTCGCGAGGAATTGAATCGGTTATGGGATCGGTATTAGTCATTAATCACGTCGAATTTTGGGTCCGACCGTAGACGCGTCCGAATCTAATCAAGATTAATTCAAACTCAATTTATGACGGCTTGCTTAAATCAAGCATAATCAGGCCAATTTCTAAATCTGACGGTTTGAGTTTGAAATTTGGAATTTGAAATGATGAGAAGATTTTAACTTTCCGGTTGGGTGACACAGATAAATTTTTTGGATTGCAAAAAAGGGGCAACGGGAAAAAGAACTTGACATATATCACACTCTTCGTCTGTACGAGAGTCATCAATTTTCGGTAAGCCCATTAACCTGCCGCGAGCGAGACGCTGGGCGTGCGAGGAACGCAAAAAGTGGAAAAGAGAAAACCCGCGTTGCAAGGTTTTCGATGCACAGCATTTCAATGTGTGGGCGTGTATGCACGTGTGTAACCGTTGTTCACACTTTTTTTGCTTTAACTATAATCTATGTTCAGTGTTCTCATAAGTTAATTCCAGTCGTAACGCAATCGTTATTTCTAATACTTTGGATTGTTCGGATGCTTGCGCGGTTGCTATAATTCTGAGTTACGATTTCTTTCGATCTATATTGCTTGACCGGGATACGAGGCAGTTTTTTTCTTTCAACTGCGGGATCAACAAGAAAAGTTGACGAAATCAGCGTGCGTCGGGTCGTCATTCTAATTTACAGTTTTACCATAATATTGGCAACCGAAGAAGGTATTGAATCAAATACAAATGCTTCGGTCGTATTTAATAGCACGGCTTATATCATTTCAATAAACTATTTTATTTTATATGTATCCAAATTGATTTATTACGGAAATATTATAACATATATTATTTACGCATTTTATCATCTATCAAAGCGTATTGTTAATAATAACAGTGTAATGCATATATTCTTTTAAAGTTTTCAGTAGCCGATTACATCAAGATATTAATTTTTAATGGCGTTTTATGTATAAAGGAACCTGTTAATTAAACTTTATTCACGTAATTCTATTATCTAACTATTGTATGTTTGTCTCGACTTATTATTATAATCATAAATTCAATAATAACACATAATGTGTAATACATATTTCATTACAGTATTTTTACAATTATTTAAATTGACAATATTTATAATTATATTTAAAGAAACTGCTTTGAGAGATATTTATTTTTCTCTTATATATATATATATATATATATATATGTTTACTTTAAAATGAAAAAGTAATACCTTACAACAACTGTAAATCCTCACTAGAATAGAAATATATTCAATAAGACACGTATAAATATATAAACTTAAATTTTATACAAATATGTATAGAATTTATGCATTACTCAATACTAAAGCAATATGATTCAAGCATTTTTATTCGCGAAAAATACATTTATAATGTAAAATTTTGTATTCTACTTAATAACCACTGATAAAAATCTATTTATATAAACAAAATTGTACGTAAAAATTATATAATAATTTTATAAGCAAATTAATTCCAAAAAATATATTTTAAACTATATACATTATATAATTATTCTTGAAATCAATTGAAAATTACTGTTTTTAATAACAAGGTGTTCTATTCATTTTGTTACCTAAAACAAATTTAACTATTTTGAAACTGATACAGCAAAAATGTATACATGTTATGATTCAAAACGGATTGTTTTTATGTACATAAAGGTACAATCTATAAATTTTTGCAACCTGCTTTGTTGTCTTTTAATTTGTCGAATATTAGACTATTTTATTATACTTTTGATAATAATAACATAAGTAAAAATGAAAATTAAATTTAAGATGTTATTTATATCTCGTTTCTCGGAAAACAAAATTTAATCAAGAAATAAATTCTCAACTGTTAATAATTTGACTACAGAGTGATGGCAAACGTAAATAATAGGGAACGATACATTTGAATGAAAGTAAATTAATTTTAATTGACTTAAAATTGAATGAATATATAAAAAATAGAAATATAAAATTACAAATTAATTCGAACATATATAAATTGAAAATGAATAAAATCCATAAACATTATTATTTATTTTCTTTTTTATACTACATATCTGAACACGTATGTTAAATAATTACAAGTTTTGTGATATATAATAACCGAAAACTAAAAAGATACAGTTTTTATAAAATTTGTAAACATTTATAAAATAAATATTCAATAAATAATTTTATAACAAGTTGTTTGATGAAAAAAATATATTCAGAACTTATTATATACATTTAAACAAAACTAATTTTATTATGTATTTGTTGATTCGTGGAATTTAATTTGGATTTCCTTGGTTTATTTTATTAAAATATATAGAAGGTTCTATAAAATGATTATGTAATTAATTTTAATTAGTCTATTTATTTAATAAATGAATATAATAAATCTAACCAAAACAACGTCTCTATATGCTTTCATGGTAAATAAGGAGCTAACTAAATTATGCCTCATACGCGGTCACTATCACGCAAATCATTTAGTCATCAGATATACCAAAGTATAAAATCATCACTTTACATATATATATATATATGTACTTAAATAACTAATTTACTAAATTATTTAGATATAATATGGGTTTTTATGAGAAAAACCAATAATATGGTCTTTCATATTGGGTAAAAATGTATGAAGTACAATGCTTTTAATAGATACCCCTAGCAAACCTAAAAATATATTTTTATATACTGTCGATATATTGCAAATATATTTGCAATATGTTTAAAATATATTAACAATATATTTTTTTACAATATAATTTCTGGCAATATATGCATAAAAAGACAAATATATTTTAGACATTTATGAATGATATCTACTAATATATTACAAATATATTTACAATCTATTTAAAGTATATTTTACTATGCAAAAATATATTGTAAATATATATTGATAATATATTGATAATACATTGGGAATTTATTTACAACATATTTGCAATATACTGTCGATATATTACAAATATATTTTCAATTTTACTACGGACATTTTAAAATGCTCGTATGTCTTTCAAATAAAAACAAAGTAATTTTTTATTTATAATGTATTTCACTCTTAACAACATAACTATTTTATATAGAGAAATATTAAAATAAATAAGAATTTATAATATACATATTATATCGAAATAATTTTTGTGCACAATAATTTAATTACTCAGGCAATTTTATAGAATATACTTAAATTTTATTATATTTAAGCTTACATCTATAAATTTAATTAAGTTCAGCAAATGATACTACAAGAAAGTATTTTATTTCTGATGAAACAAAAAGTTTTCATAAAAGTAATTTAATCACGATATCATTCGAAAAATTTAATTAATATATTTTAAAATAGTATTGCTTGCGATTCAATATCGTTTAATTTTCAAATTGTGTTCGCAATATATATTAATTAAAGAAACCAGTTTACAAATGGAAATATATTACTTCGTAATGTCCTTTACTCTATATATGAATATAAGTATATAATTAAAGAAGATTATAACATCATTTAATATTAAATTCAGATAACTATCATTAACATATTTAGATGCTGTTGTGAATGTAACATAAACTTCAGGTTCGTTAATAATTACGTTTAATTTAAGGTTCAAAAAATTTTCCTCTAAATATATATATATATATATATATGTATATAAATATAAAGTTTATATTTATAAAATTCATAAAGTATAAATCACAAGATCTATGTTTGAAATTTTGACTGATTTCACAAATAACCATGTCAAAAATATGTAATGCCGCATTTGTCACGTGTGTTTGATGTGCGGTATTTGTCTAAATTCCACAAATCAATCAAACGTTGCGAATCATATGGTATATATGATAAAACCGGTGGTTATATAAAAAATGTAAGTACGTAAACAGGGGTGTTGCCACATATACCACATTATACGTCACTTGACGCTTATTTATGTCATTTGGGAAAACGTTATAGATCAGTTGTATGTGACATTATTATCTCCTTTATGTAAATATAAGAATTATGTTATATAACATAAAGTGTAATGTAGATTATTAATGTTAACTTACGTAGATTTATTTTTATTACATAGATAAATATGCACATATTTATGGAAGAAATATATCAATTTTTTATTAAATAAATTCAACAGAGTCATTTTAATTTCAAAAATAAAAATTTGCAATGTTTTTAACCAATTTATTTTAAGTCACATGAAATTGTAGTTGGTATATATATATTCATAAATGAACTTTCATATTGTTTAAAATGGCTAATAAATGTAAATATGCATAATACTTGTACAATAGTTTTTGCTCATGGAATTTATTAAATTTTATATAGTAATTTGTTTTATACAAATGCCAATTTTCAATATATATATATATATAATTTTAATAACATTACTGTGTATGCAAATTTTATCATATAAACAAAACCATCTGTCGTAATTATAAATTGCAATTTACCTGACATTAAGTTTTAATTCACTATGGTACTTATACAGAATTAAATATAAAGTGAAGTCGCATTTTCAAATGAAGTGAATATTAAATATTATTGAACAGTTGACTTTTTTACAAAAATTGTATTATTTGACTGTTATTTTAATATTACAAGAACAATATGTGTATGATGTATGAGTAACGTCGAAATTGTAATATTACCAGATAACAACGTAAAAAAATTTTTGTATTGCTTTTCCATCGTATAGAATATACCGAATCCATTTAAATATTTCAACGAATCACCGAATTCATCTAATTCCGTTTTGCTATAAAATCGAAAAAGTTGAAAAATGTCACACGTAACATTTTAGATCACTGCGTGGTGCCTCCTGGGTAATGCTAACTTCGGTAGTATAAACTTGCAAACATACACGTGAAAATTCACTCGAAACTCTCGTAGCACAAATTAACTAGTCGCATGAAAACAAATAACATTTCCATAACATTCTATATAATTTCCTCAAGGTAACAGTAATTTACATAAAACATTTCCAAAGCGTTCTTTAAAAATACCATAGTAAGTCTACGACATACTTATTATTTACTTAAACGCTCTTAAAAACATGAAAAATCTATGTGAGTTGTACGGAATATAATTTCTTTAAATAACTTGTCGAAATAGAATTGTTTCGAAAAATAGGAAAATAAAATTAGCAAAAGTTGATCGAAATTTAATCATAAATTTACTTAAATAGTTTGTAAATGTTAAACAATTATTTATTGCATTATTTTTTTCTTTAATTTATTATAATGATTATAATTGTTTGTTTTTTTATAAAATAAAATGATAATATTTATTTTCCGGTTTTATTAGAACAAATCACAGTTTAGAAATTTTAAAATGCTCGTGTACGTGTCATGCAAGTGTAAATATTGAAATAAGTATAATGAAATATATTCCATTTATTTTATTTAAATACATTTCAAATATTATGAAATGTAATTTTCAATGAAATTTAAGATTTTCATATATTTTTAGTTAAATTAGATTTTTATAAATAAGGAAATAATTTTGTTAAGTATAATATTTATTTTAGTCAAATTGAAATCATTCATTTTGCTTTAATTATAATTTCATATTAGTTATATTATATTTGAATCGTAATTTGTTTGTGTTTTTTAAAAGAGACACTATATTATGTTTATATATATATATGATTATAAATTAAATTTAAAGTATTATGGATAGTTGCCGTAAATATTACATATTTCTATTAAATTTTGATTATACCTTTTTAAATGCATAAAATAGTTCTTAAAAGTTTATTCATTATATTTATATTACATCCATATATCTATTATTTAAATTTTAGAATAAAAATTACTCTTGGACTATATATTTTAAGCAATTCAATAATTATATATACGGAAAGATGGTATTGATTAATTATATTTACACAAGCAGAATATCATCGTTATTAGAAAAGTGTTTAACATACAATATGCAAAATTATGATTTACATTAATTATATGTTGTGATTTTTTTAATTCGTTAACTATTGAACAATCAATTGTGTTTGACTACAATTTTTTTGCTTTTTATGCAACTTACAGATAGGCAATAATTAATTTTATGCTGATGACGAAGTAATTGTGCTAGTTCTAGTAATAAATGAACGTATATAAATTACTTGAATTATAATATAATTGCATTTTGTAAAACACTTAATTAATATGTATGCACGTAGTATGAGTAAAATTGAAATTTACATTTGGCCAATTACTACCAATATTAAAGCTATCTTTTTCCATTTTTTAACTTTCATATAAATTTAATAAATTTATAGAAAGCTATATGGAAGCTTGAAATTTATTTTATTTTGGAAAGGTTTTGTTGTTTTCTTAAATGTTTTAAGAGTGTGCATTCGAGTACTGAAAGTGCTTGCTTCTAATATAAAATAAGCAAAAAATTCGGAAAGGTAAAAATAAGTTTTTGAAAGAAGAATTTTGTAAGAATAGATGTGATGTTAAAATCATTGTTACATTAATGCATATTAATTTTATTAAATTATGATAAAATGTAAATAAGTTAAGAGATATAATATTTACAATTTTTTGATATATAATAATGTTACTTTTTGTATCAAAATCAAAAATACAATTTCAAATTTAGTTTGTCTTTTAAATTATATATTTATATTTATATAGATATATATTTCATACGTATTACTTATGTTATAAATTTAAATTTTAATTAGTTCTCATTACTTCCAATCTCAAGAAATAGCAGGTCTAATCTAATTTATATAAGTAATTAACATTCTTGTTTGAGTTATAGATTATATATTTCAAATGTGTATTTCTAACAAACATAATATATTCTATTTTTTCAAATTTTGGCATTATTTTCATATTTCAAATAATTCCCACGGGTTTGATGCAATAAAAAATATATTTTGTTTGATTTAATTTGAACAATGATAAATTATCATTATCACATTGTTTTTCTTTGATCAAATTCATTTATGTTCATAAATTATTCACGCTGAAAACTTTGAATGTTATAATTAATTAATATGAAATTAATCGTTGTAACAAATAGTGCAAATACCGGAGTTATGAAGTTTACGTATGTTAGGTGGGGATGAACATGAAACTGTTAAACGAATATGGAATATTTTATTACAATATAATATTAGTTTAGTTAAATTGGATTACAAAAACATTGGTATATTCAAATTATGAAAAGAAAGTGTATATTTGTATATAATACTTTTACCATAAGAAATAATTACTATTTCGCGAAAGTATATCCACGGCATTTATTATACAAAAGTTCTTTATATTTTCATCTGCTGAAATATACCTTAATTAATAAAAAATGGGTACTATAAAAAGTGAAAACGTTTTTGAGGTTAGGTTTTAAAGCTTAATCTCCTTTTGAAAAATATATCAAGTGAATAGAGATTAAATTTGGTCGCTGTAGCGAGTTTTGTTAAAAAACTGCACGCAGAAACTGACATTTTTAGTAAATGTGAAAATTATGTCGGTGTGTTTGTGGCTAATTTAAACCGCAAACAGTGTTTAAAAATTACTTGAAATTTTTTCTGTGAAATACAGCGATCTATTTTGATAAATGTTACGTAAATTTTTGAAACATGGCTGCTTTAAATGGGATTTATAATACACGCATATTTTGTTTCAAATGAACAATGTAAACTTCTTACATCATATTTTAATAACACTTTTGTTGTTTCTTATGCTGTTTCTCAATTTTGTTTGTAAAAGCACTTCTTTATTTAACGGTTATTAATGTAGGTTTCTGTTATCATTTTAAAAGCTAATTATTGTTACACAAACATTTAACAAGAAATAATCCTAATAATAATATAATTCTACTTATAATAAATTACAGTTTCATATTTTCTTTCGTTTAATTCTACAACATATGCTTTAAATATCGTTAAATTCGTTGAGGAAATTTCATTGGTAGTCTCGTCACGTACAAGTAGTTAGACCAACCAGTTAATTTGGTAACTATAAGTACACGAAGCATAACCTCATGAATTTAAATATTAGATGAATCTACAAATCAAAAATTTAGCTATCATCGCACGTGTAAGAAGTGATTCGAAATAATTGATTACATGTGAAGAACATTTTATATGTATGAAACCAGCCACTGTAATTATGTAAATTAAATTGTCTTATTTTTTCTCTCTAGTACAAAACTGGTGAATAATTATAATTATACGTTAATTTATATTTATTTATTTTGAAAAATACATTATCGGCATGTGGAACTCCGTATTTCAACTTAATTTTATCGTTATCTTTACTTTTTCATTTGGGTTTAAAATTGCTGAGGTTGTTGGATTTTGGAATGATAGATAATTTTACCATTTGTAGAAGTTAGAACGACAGACGATTTACCCAAGTAAAGTAAACAGTAATTTGGTTTTTCTTATTAACAAATGCTTAACCAGTTAGGACAATTAGATTAATGCGAATTTAACCATCTGTGTAGACAACTAAATTCAGGTTAATTCAAACAGAGTTGGTTAGATTTACAATCCGCCAGTCGAAAATAAGATCAATTAGGACAAATGTCATTCCTATATACAAAAATAGCATTTTAGTGTAAAAATTATAAATGGATTGAAGTTGTATTAGTATTATAAATTTTCTTTCGGAAAATAATATATATTACACTGAAATAAAAGTACGTATATTTTTAATTTGCTGATTTTCAACGAATACACGGAGAGAACAAAATTCTTAAAAGTCATAAAATATCAATTATTTGACAGATAAAGTGACAGATAAAAAATAAAATTTCATCAAGATTAAAAATAATCATCAATTTTTACAAATTTTACAGATATATATGTAATATAATATATTAATATTTTTATGTATAATTTGAAATAGAACACTTCAATCATACATGTAATCTTTTATGAGTAATTTTGAATATATCTTTTCTTCCATGTACAGACTATCTATTTGAATACGTGTTAAAGTTGAAACAACATTGTATTAAAAGTGAATTATTATTTTAGTAAACGTAATGTTAATATTCAAACAAAATCATGAAATAAAGTATATATAAACATTACAATATACCTATTATAAATGTGTATAATAATAATTTGATTCTTTTATTTCTTCATGGTGTTTCTTATTGATTTTATCATACTGTGATTTGCCAGAATGCTTTATACTTCACTTCTTTTCTATTTTCAAAAATGGTCAGATTCTGAAGGGTTTATTCATTACTTCCAGGTCAAACGGACTTATCAGATAATGGTCTAGAAGAATATGTTTAAATATTTTCGATCGCCTTTAAAAGTTTATAAATATATATATATATATTTGTATAAATAAAATATTGTATAAATAGTTGTAAATAAGTGAAAATTATATTTTTATGTATTTATTAAATTATTAAATTCGATAAATGGATTATTGTCATATAATAATTATAAATGAAAATAGGTGGCTTTTATTTCGATATTATGTATTGATAAAGGAAATGGAATTACTTTACATGTTAAATTTGGAAAAGGAAAAAAAACATAAGTAAAATAAAAGCGACTGCTTTTTCCATTTATTCAGGTTAACTTTGTTGTATTTTTCTCTCACAAGTAACGAATTGAATGGCAGATAGATGGCGATGCCTTTGTATTTGATTACAAGTTTGCATTTATCACGTACGTTTATCTTATTGAATAGCACTTTATATATACTTGCTTTAAACATATATAAACATACGTGAATTCGGGAAATACGTACAAAAAATTTTAATTATTGGACTATCTTTGATTGTTATGCGTTTTAAATTATTTAGACATGAATTTGTCGCGTTTCTTTTTCTCCTGATATTAAATATGTCGTTACGAATATTTATTATAAATGTAGAATTGAAATTATTAAAAAAATATATAAGTGTTATTAAAGCATATTCTTTTTCTTTATCTGTATATTAATATAAAGTTAAATTGATATTTTTAATAGCTGCACAGCACGTATATTTTAATTTAAAGTTGTCTAATAAATTCTTATAAATCCACGACTTATCAATTCAATTATTTAAATAAATACATTAATAAAACACCATTATCAACGTTATCATTGGAATATTATATATATCTAATATATGAAATCTCAACAAGAATCAAGAGAAATGGTAGTTTGCGCGAGTTTCATTGGCTTTCACGAATAAAATTTGGTCAGTGAGTTGGGCGTAATTCGCGTGAACTCGAATGTAATTTCTTATATATGTGATATGGATTTATTATATAATCGGAATTATTTCGAAGGAAAGTTATTCGGTTGCGATAACTCTGTGATAAAGAGCAACGAGGGAACTACACCGAGCGTTTGTAAACCATACAATTGTTCTATTTTTTATTTATTGCATCGCGTTATAGTCGTAGTTTCTCGTAGCGTGAAATACGAAATGTCATTCTTGTGTGTCTCTATTTAAAACCTTATTTAAAGCGTTCGTGCATCGACGTGGACCAGGCTCTTAATATCCTGCATGTACTACAGCGTTTAAATTTAAATGGCGTACAAATTTATTCTCACGGCGTAAGACATTTCGCATAATTATTTATTTTATTAATCTTCGTTAATAAGAACAAATTTGATAACGTTACGTCGAAATTACATTTGAACGTGAAAAAGTATCCCACTATGATGCTAATGCAACGTCTTATTATTGTTCTCGTTGGCGCATTCATCCAGCGAAGGCGAATTCGCGCGGCTCGTAAAATTCTACATCATAAGTGAAATTTTCTTTTGATACCGAGAATACAAAAACAACATCAAAATGCAATTACTCACATAACCGCATTCAAAACCGAATTGCAATAATGTTCGAAAATTGTCTCACGATTCGAAGCACATAAAGCGCACTTTAACTTTCCAACAAACACAATCCTTACCGGGTTATTTATCTTTGCTGAAGGTATACAGACGGGAATTGTATCGAATACCGACGGAATGTGAGATGATTAAATCAAATATTTAATTTCATAGTTAACGCGACTATGAATCCTACGAAAGCTCTGTCAACTCAATTAATCCTTTTAATTATGGCGAAATTGAAATCCATAATGCTCGTATGGCCTGTTTTTCGTTGTTCGCAACAAAAACTACGCGCGGAATAAAAAACACGAGACTATCAAAGCGTAACAGATGTAACAAAGCAATGACAATATATTTCCTTGATCGTACTGGTGCATTTTCTTTCCATTATAAACGACGCGAACGCGTAATTTGGATAATTTACTTAACTGCACAGCTGCAGGTTTAACGAAGTTTGTTGGACATCGTGCGAAATCTCACGACCGAGCGAAAACGCACTTTGATCACTTTATTTTAAAAAGGAATCCGTTATAGGTTGGATTATTCTCGAATCTTTTTATTGGAGACACATATTAGAATTCGAACAATGTGGTTCGGTGCGTATAATGTTAGTGTTGTGTTTTGCCTTAGAATGTGGTTCAGAATGACTGAACGATCGATTGCAATCAGCTACTGTATAACAAGAAATGGCATAAGAATATTGTGCAAATATTAATATTTTAAATTATGATAACGAACTATCAATAGGAGATGAAAATTTAAATAGGACTTTTGTTAGTTTTTACCATAAATTAAAGTCAGTTTATATTATTAATAAGATTTATGCATTTAAAGCCTTGAACGGAAATGCGACGCATAAGCCTGAAATGATATATTTCAGGTATATTTATGACGTTGTTAAAGCACTGTAAGATAAATTCGAATACTTAGAATAATACAATAGTTATAATTTAATTGTTTTAAATCTAAGTGAATAAATGATGAAAAGTTATAGACGTTAAAAATAGAAAAGTTGCGCATTTTAATATTATTAAAATTGTTTAAATCATTTTAATTCACCAACAAAGATGTCCCTCGAGCACCAGTTGCGACTAATGTCAGTGGAACATTTATAAACATTGTTCATTTATAATATTTTATTGCAGGATTGATTTGGAAAATGAAATGATTATTAGTTTTATTTTAATTAAATTTGAATATAATTTTTTAAAGACCGATTGGACAAGAAAACTAACTTTAACTTCAATATTGTAATAATTATATAAATAATTAACAAGTAACTTTAATATAATAAATAAACGAATTAATTTGATCAATATTAACTTCAATATATCAATAGTAAGAAATCCATTCAGTGACATTAAAAAGGGAACAACATTATGTGTTTTTAGATTGTTTCTTTTTTGATTTGTTTCAACGATCCAACTTTCTTTCTTAAATTCACAATGCCAAAATAGTTGTCTACTTCTTCTCAAGTGTACGGAAAGAAAAAACAAGTATTAAAGATTATTCTCATAAAATTTCAAATGTGTGACAAAAGTGTTCTATTTTAAAATAATATATAAAAGTTCAACAATTTTTACAGATATATAATTTGTATCAATTTAAGTATTATGTAAAAATAGAATACTATTGTTATTTAATTTGTTATAAGCACAATTTTTAATTCACTTTTTCTTTCCACGTTGAAGATTTAAAACAAGGTGACGAGCGTTCGTCGCGTGCTCGCAATTAACATATAAAATCCATTCGGTTTATTACGAGAAACTTTGCAAAGTTACTAAAGCGTCGCATATATAGGGTGAAACAATTAAACAACTTGGTATTATCCACAGGATATTTATAAATTAAAAATTACAATAAAATAAAAAGGCATATTATTACGTAAACGCTTATTTTGATTTATAATTTATAACGAAAGTTTGATTCATAAAAGAAAAAAAAATGAAACTATACATTTAAATTTAAATTTGTTCAGCAAACGCCTGTTTGTTCAATTACACGCCTGTGACATCATGGCGATACTCAGAAGTTGGTGTCCGCCTATAAAGGAATATGGCAGCGTCCAGGTTTGTCAACATTTTCATAGAGTCTTTAAGTGGTGAATGCACGATCGCGGGAAACGGCCCTTTCGTACATTATAATAGTGTATCTCAAAGTACATTTTGCATAATTTGTATGCAAATGAATTGAAATTGACAGAGTTTAAGAGAAATTAGTATTTTGCGTTAGTAAAATGAATTAAATATTTTCAGTCGGAGACGTACACCTTATATAAATATAATATTGAAACTTTATTAATTTTGCATAATGAAAATTGTATTAAGTTATAATCAGTAACAAACTTAGAGTTCCTAACCAACTACATTAACATATAGTATATATAGCTTATATATATGTATATATAATATATTTATTCCCAACGATCTCGTTTCATTATTTAGTTATAATACCAGTTTGGTCGATATCACAAACCGTTCTACTCAAAAACAAATAAAAATAAGTTTTGTAAAATTAACAATTCAGTTTATTTTTATTATATTACTTTCGGTACAGAAGCAGTCAATTATCGACGGGTGGCGTAGTCATGCATTCCAGCAAAATAAATAGACGTTAAATATAACGAATATATCGCAATTCCAATTACTCGTTTTTTAGAAGAAGCAAATCAACATTTGAATCTCACGAAGTTGGTGTATCGAATTGGAATGAAATTCGGCATTGATTATAAAAGTGTTTTCAATTTGCTAAAAGCGAAGTGGCGCGTGTCTGAAAAATCCGTACTTTGAGGCTCATAAAAATGTGAACGCTTTTCGCGCAAAATGAAAGTCTAATGTTGTAATTTCATCTTGATATAAATTTTGCACTTGTTGTGGAGTGCAGACTCGCATACGTGTGGAATGGCGTTTTGCGTTACGTCGGACGAACGGCAAATTGAGTATCAGGTGGGCATTCTGAATTGGCGTCGGTCCAGATTTTCGCGTGCGAAAATCACACAAGGGCATGACTTTTTTGGCAATTCAGTTTTGCGTTCGTTGTCCGCGAACTTTATTAAATTCGATGACGGTTTAGCTGAGTTGAAAACTTCGTGTAGATTTATTATAAAGGACAATTTTTCTATTAAAAGGATAAGTGCATGTATAGAAAAAAGTAATATCGTAGAACATAGATATATAAATAAATATTTAGTATGTAATTATGTACGTTAAATACATATATATTATTGACATACGCATGTATATAAAGCACATAAGTAATTTAGTTATAATTGACGCGCGGGGCGTTTCAAATGAAATTTGTATTAACGAATATAATTGAATATAACGTAAGAACTGTGTCGGATTATTTTATGTTGGCAATTTTGTAAGACGAATTTCGTAACAACGTTTGCGTTGTTATTGAGTTTTGTTATTTACACTACGATTTGCCTTTGTGTGACATAAATTTTGGAGAACAAGTTTGTAGGAGAGCTAGAACTAGAAATGTGGAATGTTTTGTTGCAACTGTGTGCGTGATAAAAATCCTTGCAAACTTACTTGTTCAACTGCCTTGAAAACACGAATAAGGTTCAAGCCAGCAACTTTTTGAATGTCTCGCTCAGACCACCCGGTCGCGAGCAATTCTGCAAATAGTTTAGGATATTTGCTGACGTCTTCGAGACCCGCTGGTGTCCTGAAATTATTCTTTTATTATTAAAACGTAAACATATCACGTTTTTTATCCAATAAATATTTTATGCAATGACTGAATAAAAACTTGTATCGAGCATATATTAAATATTTTTTATTTTATTTAAAATTGATGTTAGTCTAATGGAAATCTTGATACATAATATATGTAATGGAAAGTAGGAAACTGATGAAATTTTTCTAAGACGTTCCGTCAGGACTACCGTAGTATAAATTTGAGCAAACAAAATTTAAATTACAATTTTTTGTGGTACATATTCATTACATACAGATTATTAATGTCATCAGTTTTCTTTATATCATTAGTTTGGATATTTTAGAAATAATACGGATTATACGCGACGTAATATTTTGTTTAATATTATAAAATAAATTAATACAAAAAATTGGCCAAAATTTAGAAACAAAAATAATTTGCTCGGATAATTAATTTAATACTATAATTGTACGTAGATTTATGAAATCTTATCGTTTTATAGAATATATAACATACCAAAAGAAATATTTTCTTTGAAAATACTGACGGTATTTATTGCTAAGTAAAACTCCGCTGCTTGATAAACTATTTATGATCTTTTGAATAGAAAATGCACGAACCCGATGTTGTGTAGAAAACAATTTGTGTTAATGAAACGAACTTTATGTATTAAGTGACATTATCAAAAAGTATTCATTTCTTAAAACATCCGAGAAACAAATTCGATGCGAAACTAAGACAGGTGCACTTTCATTTAACTTTCCGCATATTACTCTGAAAATATCTCCATCGCGTTCACTCATAAATAAAACATCGCCAAAATATTGCTCGCGCAAAATTGCAATGCGATAAAGTTGGCATTGTAATTAAAATAAAAGTTCAGGAAAAGCTGCCGAAGAATTAGATTGAGCGATGATTTTGTATAATTACATTGCATACACTTTTCGAAAAAATGCCGCGCGATATTGTTCTTTTGAGCGGGGCGATGTTTCAAAGCGAGCGAATTCGCTGCATTCTAACCGAGGAGCTACTGTCCATGAGATATCGCGAAATGGAATTAAGTTGGCCGCGTCGCTCGAATGTAATCTTGTTTCATACATACGTACACACATTCATACATACACGTGGAGCTTTTGCGGAAATCACCATCCCAAGTTGTTCCGATGTTTTCCCATTCATTCTATTACTAGTAATGTACCGTACATTCGACTAGTATCGGAGTGATGGTGAACTCGAATTAAAACTATTATTTTTGAAATGGAACAATCTACGAATTCTCGTTTCAAGATAACGATAAAGTTTAAAAGCATATTATTGGCAAATAACCCCGAAATGGCGTCATATCTTTTTGACGAACGATAATGCGTTTTTGAAATTAATTTCAATTCTTATAATTTGGTGTTGTTCACTTTTTTGTTTCTGTTTTTATAAATACCTTCAAGTTCAACATCTGCATCTAATTAATAATATTTCAAACCTTTGTTTGTTCTGTTTGACTTGAATTCAACTTTGATAACGTCAGTTGCAGAAATTTAGTGCATTAACATCAGACTTCTTTGTTTATTAAATGTCTTTACTTAGTTCGATTGCGACCGTGGTGCAAAACAACTTTTTAGAAACATTGCGCTTCAACAATACAAAGTAGTTTTAAAAAGAACCATTACGTTAGAACGATATGTCTACGTCGTCCATATTACACAAGGCAGATACTTTTATACCATACGTGAATAAGCTAAAAGAATCGCACTTGTAATGTATTCGTTAAGTAATATAAGTATATATGTATTTATATAACGCGTATACCCTTGAATATTTTGCCAACGGATACTATTTTCGTGACAAATATACAAAAGTTATGATGAATATTGCAATTTAAAGAAAAAAATGCAATACAAATGTTGTGTTAATTATGACAAAGATTGGTGAACAACGTAATTTCGTATTTTATGAACACCCTTTTCTAAATACTAAGTAATTAGAAAAGGTACGTAATCGTGTTACGTTTTACTCTTTTTAGTGCATTTTATGCTGCGATAGTTTAAGTTTATAGCAAGACATTGTTAACGGCCTCTATTATGTAAGTCTATAAAACTGTCTTTTCGATAGACATGAAAAACTTAATAAGACAATGAAAGGAGAAAGAAAGCACGAAAAATTAATATCGGTGCACATCTCGTTTATTTTACTTAAACAATTTATATGTGTAAAAGATCTATTCACAAATTAATTAAAATTATTTGCACACGGATTTTACAGTAAAGCTTTTCTTTACTTCGCAAAGCTGGCTGATTCTCAGAGAAGATTAGCACAACTCCGATTAAACATTGCCATATAAAATATAACTTGTCCTTAACAAAACTGACTTAGGATTATTTTAATAATTAATACGATTTGATTAAGTTGTTACTAAGATATATAAAAAACTAAACAGGGAAAACGTTTCTGTTTGATATATAGTCAGTGTATTAACGTAAAATATAGAAT